>BSBM01001870.1:2372500-2564329 GCA_027924585.1 Larix kaempferi | reverse complement strand
TGGAGGTTAAGAGAGAGAGAAAGAAAGAGTTGTTGGAGTCTAGTGGCTTAGATAAAGGTAGAAAAAGAAAGATTGGGGGTAAGGGGTTTAGAGAGAGAGAGTGAGAGAGAGAGATTGAGTTTATAAAGAGAGATAGGGATTGGGTGTTAGGGGTTTTAGAGAGAGAGAGAGGTTAAGTGGTTGAGAGAGAGAGAGAGAGAGAGAGATTGTGGGTTAGGGGATTAGGTAAGCCTAGGGAGAGAGAGAGAGAGAGAGAGAGAGAGAGAGAGAGAGAGAGAGAGAATATGGGTTAGAGGATTAGGTAACGGGGGAGAGAGAGAGAAGTTTGGGGTTTGAGGCTCAGAGAGAGATAGATATATGATGGGGTAGGAGTTTAGAGAGAGAGAGATAAAAGGAGAGAAGTTGAAGGTTAGGGGTTTATAGAAAGGGAGAGGCTTGGGCTAAGGGGTTTAGAGAGAATGAGATTAGGGGTTATTGAATGAGAGAGAGAGAGAGGACTAGGGATTTGGAGAGGGAGCGAGAGTGAGATATTGGTGGTTAGAGATTTAGATAGATAGGGAGAGAGAAAGGGAGAGATAATGGAGGTTAGGGGCTTAGAGATAGAGAGAGAGAGAAATATGTTGGGGGTTAGGGGTCTAGAGAGAGAGAGAGAGGTTGGGAATTAGGGGTCTAGAAAGGGATAGAGAGAGAGGGAGAGATATTGGGGGTTAGGGGCTAAGAGAGAGAGAGAGAGAGAGAGGTTGGTGGTTAGGGTTCTAGAGAGGGAGGGGGAGATAATGAGAACTAGGGGTTTGGAGAGAGAGAGAGGAGAGAGAGAAAGAGAGAGAGAGAGAGAGAGAGATTGGCGATTAGAAATGTAGATAAATAGAGAGAGAAGGAGAGATATTGGATGTTAGGGGTTTAAAGAGAGAGAGAGAGAGAGATTTGGTGTTTGGGGTTTAAAGGTTAGCAGTTTAGAGAGAGATAGAGAGATGTTGGGGGTAAGGGGTTTAGAGAGAGAGAGGGAGATTAGAGGTTAGGGGTTAGGAGTTTAGAGTGAGAGAGAGATTGGGCGTTAGTGGTTTAACAAAAGAGAGAGATTGGGGGTAATGCGTTTAGAGATATAGATTGGAAGTTAGAGAGAGATCTATTAGGTGTTAGGGGTTTAGTGAGAGAGAGAGAGGTGGGGAGGATTGGAGGTTAGGTTTTAGAGAGAGAGAGAGAGAGAGAGATTTGAAGTTAGGTTTTAGAGAGAGAGAAAGAGATTGCAGGTTAGGGGTTCAAAGAGAGAGAGTTCGGGAGTTAGGGGTTTAGGGAGAGAGAGAGAGAGAGAGGGTCAATTAGGGTTTATAGATAGAGAGATATCACATAGGGATTATTGATGGTTAGTCATGGGGGTAGAAATATATAGAGAGGGAGAGGAGTAGATGGGTGAGTAGTGGGGGGTTTGGGTAGAGAGAGAGATAAAGGTTAGGGATTGAGAGAGAGAGAATGGGATTAGGATTTAGAGAGAGAGAAATAGAAATAGAAAGATTGTTGGTTGGGGTTTAGATATTTAGAGAAAGATTGGTGGTTAGGGGTTTACGGGTTTACAGAGAATGAGATTGAGGTTTTTGGGTTTAGAGAGAGAGAGAGATTGAAGGTTAGGGGTCTAGAGAGAAAGAGATTGGTAGTTAGGGTTTTAGAGAGAAAGATATTAGAGGTAAGGGGCATAGAGAGAGAAATATTAGAGGTTAGGGGTTTGGAGAGAGATATTGGGGATTATTTGTTTAGAGAGAGATATCGGTGGGGGTTTAGAGAGACAGTGAGAGAGAGATCAGGGGTTATCGTCTGAGAGAGTGTGATAGATCGAGTATTAGGGGTTTAGAGAGAGAGAGAGAGGGAGAGAAAGAGAGAGATAGAGAGATTGGGGCTTAAAGGTTGATACATAGAGAGAGAGGGAGATTGGGGGTTAAGGTTTGAGAGAGGGATAGAGAGTATTAGGGGTTTAAAGAGAGAGAATCTAGGGGTTAGGGGTTTAGAGAGGAAGAGAGATTGGGGGTTATAGGTCTAAATAGAGAGAGGGGGGGGTAGGTTTAGAGAGAGAGAGATTGGAGGTTAGGGATTTACAGAGAGAGAGGGAGTGAGAGAGAGAGATAAGGGGTCAGGGGTTCAGGGTTTGGAGAGGGAGAGAGGGATAAAGAGAGATTAGGGGTAAAGGGCTTAGAGAGAGAGAGAGAAATTGGAGGTTAGAGAGAAAGAGATTAATTGGGTGTTAGGTGCTTAGAGAGAGAAATATGGAGATTGTGGGTTAGGGGTTTAGAGAGAGAGAGAGACTAAAGGTTAGGAATTTATATATATATATATAGAGAGATATTGGATGTTAGTGGTATATATATATATATATATATATATAGAGGTTCAGGGGGAGTGGTAAAGCGAGAGAGAGATTAGGGGTTGGTGGTATAGAGAGATAGAGATTTAGGGTTAACAAGGGTTTAGAGATAGAGAGAGATCACAGGGGGAGTATGGATGGTTATTCGTGTCAGGGAGATAGACATAAAAGGTGGTGAGGGGAGGATGGGTTAGGAGTGGCATTTTTAGGAGAGAGAGAGAGAGAGAGAGCGAGAGAAAGAGAGAGATTGCGGGTTAGGGGTTTAGAGAGAGAGAGGGCGGGACATATTGAGGGCTATGGGTTAGGGTTTAGAGAGAGAGAGTGAGAGAGATATTATGGGTTAGTAGTTGAGAGAGAGAGAAAAAAGGAGAGATAGGGGGTCAGATGTTTAAAGAGAGAGATAGAGATTGGGGTTAGGGATTTAGACAGAGAGGGATTGAGGGTTAGGGGTTTAGGGAGATTGAGGGTCAGGGGTTTAGAGAGAGAGAGAGAGAGATATTTGTGGTTAAGGGTTCATAAATAGAGAGATTTGGGGTAAAGTGTTTAGAGAGAGAGATAGAGATTGGGGTTTATGGTATTAGAGAAAGATGGAGTGATAGGGGCTTAGTGGTTTACAGAGAGAGAGATTGGTGGTTAGGGGTCTAGAGAGAGAGATTGGAGGTGAGGGATTTGGAGAGGGAGAGAGAGATTGGGGGTTAGGGAATTAGAGAGAGAGAGAGAGATTGTAGGTTAGGGGTTTGGATATAGATAGTGATTGGTGGTTAGGGGTTTAGAGAGGCAAACTGAGAGATTGGTGGTTAGGGGTTCAGAGAGAGAGAGGGTTAGGGGTTTATAGAGATAGAGAGAGAGAGAAATTAGGGGTTATGAGCTTAGAGTGGGAGATAGAGAGATTTGGATTCGGAGTTTAGAGATATATAGAGAGAGAGATTGGGGGTTAGGGGTTGAGAGAGAGAGAGACTGCAGGTTAGGTGATTATAGAGAGAGATGGAGATAGAGAGAGAGAGAGATTAGGGGTTAGGGGTTTAGGGAGAGAGAGATTGGGGGTTGGAGGCTTAGAGAGATAAAAAGATTGGGGGTTATAGATTTAAAGAGAGGAGATAGAAAGAGAGGGATCTATGGTTAGGGATTTATACAGAGAAAGATTGTGGGTAAGGGGTTTTGATAGAAAGAGATTAGGGGTTAGGGGTTTAGAGAGAGAGAGAGATTGGGGATTAGGGATTTAGATAGATATATATAGATAGAGAGGGATTGGGGGTTAGAGGCTTATATAGATAGATAGAAAGAGAGGGGTTTAGATAGAGAGGGAGAGATACTCAAGGCTAGGGGTTTAAAGAGAGAGGGAGAGATATTGAAGGCTAGGGGTAGAGAGAGAGAGAGAGAGAGAGAGAGAGAGAGAGAGAGAGAGAGATTGAGAGATTAAGGGTTAGGGATTGGGGGTTTAGATAAAGAGAGGGGGAGATTGGAGGTTATTGGTTTAGAGAATGACATAGTAAGTGATAGATTGGGGGTATTGGGTTGAGAGAGTGAGAAGGAGATTGAGTGTTAGGGGTTTAGAGAGAGAGATTGAAATATTGATATTGGGGTTAGGGGTTTAGAGAAGAGTGAATGAGAGAGAGAGAGAGAGAGAGAGAGAGAGAGAGAGAGAGAGAGAGAGAGGAAGAGAAAGGGAGAGATTGGGGGTTTGTGGTTTAGAGAGAGAAAGAGAGATTGGGGGTTGGGGGTTTAGGGAGAGAGATAGAGATTGGGGGTTGGGGGTTTATAGAGAGAAAGATTAGGAGTTAGGGGTTTACAGAGAGATATTGGAGGTTAGCGGTTTAGAGAGAGAGAGGGATTGGGGATTTTTGTTTCAAAGAGAGAGAGAGAGATTGTAGGATAGGGACTTAGTGAGAGAGGTAGATATTGGAAGTTAAATAGTGATCGATTGGGTGTTAAGGGTTTAAAGAGAGAGATAGAAAGAGGGACAATGGGGGTAATGGGTTTGGAAAGAGAGAGTGAAAGAGAGGTTGGAGGTTAGGGGTTTGAGAGAGAGAGAGAGAGGAGAGAGAGAGAGAGAGAGAGAGAGATTGGGGGTTGATAGGGGTTTGGATATATTGAAAGATCGTCAAGGGTGTATGGATGGTTAGGAGAGGGAGATATTGGGGGTTTTGGGTTTAGAGAGAGAGAGAGAGCGGGGATTAGGTGTTTAGAAAGATCAAGATATATATATATATATATATGTATATATATATATATAGAGAGAGAGAGAGATTGAGTTTTATAAGATGAGAGAGACATAGATTGGGGGTAAGGGGTTTAGAGAGGGAGAGAGAGAGAGAATGGGGGTTAGTGGTTTAGACAAAGAAAGATATTTGGGGTTATCAGTTTAGAGGTAGAGAGACTGGGGGTTAGGGATTTAGATAGATATATAGAGAGAGATTCAGGGTTAGAGCTATAATCAGTGAGAAAGAGGGTGTTTAAAGAGAGAAATTGGAGATTAAGAGAGAGAGAAAGAGAGAGTTGTTGGAGTCTAGTGGTTTAGATAAATGGAGAAAAAGAGAGAATGGGGGTAAGGGGTTTTAAAGGGAGATTGAGAGAGAGAGATAAGGATTGGGTGTTTGGGGGTTGAGAGAGAGAGAGAGGTTAAGTGGTTTAGAGAGAGAGAGAGAGAGAGAGAGAGAGATATTGTGGGTTAGGGAATTAGGTAAGCCTGGGGAGAGGGAGAGAGAGAGAGAGAGAGAGAGAGAGAGAGAGAGAGAGAATGTGGGTTAGAGGATTAGGTAAGGGGAGAGAGAGAGAGAGAGGTTTGGGGTTTGAGGCTCAGAGAGAGATAGATATATCATGGGGTAGGAGTTTAGAGAGAGAGAAATAAAAGGAGAGAAGTTGGAGATTAGGGTTTTATAGAAAAGGAGAGGCTTGGGATAAGGATTTAAAAGGAATGAGATTAGGGGTTATTGGATGAGAGAGAGAGAGAGAGGACTAGGGATTTGGAGAGAGAGAGAGAGAGCGAGATATTGGTGGTTAGAGATTTAGATAGATAGGGAGAGAGAAAGGGAGAGATAATGGAGGTTAGGGGCTTAGAGAGAGAGAGAGAGATAGGTTGAGGTTAGGGGTCTAGAGAGAGAGAGAGAGGTTGGGGGTTAGGGGTCTAGAGAGGGAGAGAGAGAGAGGGAGAGAGAGAGAGAGAGGGAGAGATATTGGGGGTTAGGGGGTGAGAGAGAGAGAGAGATAGGTTGGTGGTTAGGTGTCTAGAGAGGGAGAGGGAGATATTGAGAACTAGGGGTTTGGAGAGAGAGAGAGAGAGAGAGAGAGAGAGATTGGCTATTAGAAGTGTAGATAAATAGAGAGAGAAGGAGAGATATTGGATGTTAGGGGTTTAGAGAGAGAGAGAGAGAGAGAGAGATTGGGTGTTTGGGGTTTAAAGGTTAGTGGTTTAGAGAGAGATAGAGAGATATTGGGGGTAAGGGGTTTAGAGAGAGAGAGGGATATTGGAGGTTAGGGGTTAGGAGTTTAGAGAGAGAGAGAGATTGGGTGTTAGTGGTTTAACAAAAGAGAGAGATTGGGGGTAAGGTGTTTAGAGATATAGATTGGAGGTTAGAGAGAGACTATTAGGTGTTAGGGGTTTAGTGAGAGAGAGAGAGGTGTGGAGGATTGGAGGTTAGGGTTTAGAGAGAGAGAGAGAGATAGAGAGAGATTGGAGGTTAGGTTTTAGAGAGAGAGAGAGAGAGAGAGAGAGAGAGAGAGAGATTGCAGGTTAGGTGTTTAGAGAGAGAGAGAGAGAGAGTTAGGGGTTTAGGGAGAGAGAGTTCAGGAGTTAGGGGTTTAGGGAGAGAGAGAGGGTCGATTAGGGTTTATAGATAGAGAGATATCAGATTAGGGATTATTGATGGTTAGCCGTGGGGGGAGAAATATATAGAGAGGGAGAGGAGTAGATGGGTGAGTAGTGGGGGGTTCGGGTAAAGAGAGAGAGAGGGTTAGGGATTGAAAGAGAGAGATAGAAAGAGAAAGATTGGTGGTTGGGGTTTAGAGATTTAGAGAAAGATTAGTGGTTGGGGGTTTAGGGGTTTAGAGAGAGAGAGAGAGAGAGAGAGAGAGAGAGAGAGATTGGAGGTTAGATGTCTAGAGAGAAAGAGATTGGTAGTTAGGGTTTCAGAGAGAGAGATATTAGAGGTAAGGGGGATAGAGAGAGAAATATTAGAGGTTAGGGGTTTGTAGAGAGATATTGGGGATTATTGGTTTAGAGAGAGATATTGGTGGGGGTTTAGAGAGACAGACAGAGAGAGATTAGGCGTTATCATCTTAGAGAGTGTGATAGATCAAGTATTAGGGGTTTAGAGAGAGAGAATGAGAGAGAAAGAGAGAGATAGAGAGATTGGGGCTTAAAGGTTAATACAGAGAGAGAGAGAGAGAGAGAGAGAGAGAGAGAGAGAGAGAGAGAGAGAGAAATTGGGGGTTAAGGTTTGAGAGAGAGAGGGAGAGCATCAAGGGTTTAAAGAGAGAGAGTCTAGGGGTTAGGGGTTTAGAGAGAGAGAGAGATTGGGTGTTATAGGTCTAGATAGAAAGAGAGATATTGGAGGTTAGGGCTTTGCAGAGAGATAGGGAGAGAGAGAGAGAGAGAGAGAGAGAGAGAGATTGGAGGTTAGGACGTTAGAGAGGGAGATAAGGGGCTAGGGGTTCAGGGTTTGTAGAGGGAGAGAGAGATAAAGAGAGATTAGGGGTAAAGGGCTTAGAGAGAGAGAGAAATTGGAGGTTAAAGAGAGAGAGATTAATTGGGTGTTAGGTGCTTAGAGAGAGAAATATGGAGATTATGGGTTAAGGGTTTAGAGAGAGAGAGAGAGACTGAAGGTTAGGCATTTATAGAGAGAGAGATATAATGGATGTTAGTGGTATATATATAGAGAGAGAGATTCATGGGGAGTGGTAAAGAGAGAGAGAGATTAGGGGTTGGTGGTATAGAGAGATAGAGATTTGGGGTTAATAAGGGTTTAGAGATAGAGAGATCATGGGGGGAGTATGGATGGTTATTCGTGTCAGGGTGGTAGACATAAAAGGTGGAGAGGGGGGGATGGGTTAGGAGTGGCATTTTTAGGAGAGAGAGAGAGAGAGAGAGAGAGAGAGAGAGAGAGAGAGATTGGGGGTTAGGGGTTTAGAGAGAGACAGAGGGAGGGACATATTGAGGGTTATGGATTAGGGTTTAGAGGGAGAGAGTGAGAGAGAAATTATGGGTTAGCAGTTGAGAGAGAGAGAGAAAAAGGGAGAGATAGGGGGTTAGGTGTTTAGAGAGAGAGAGATAGAGATTGGGGTTAGGGATTTAGATAGAGAGATTGGGGGTTAGGGGTTTAGGGACATTGAGGGTCAAAGGTTTAGAGAGAGAGAGAGAGAGAGAGAGATTTGTAGTTAAGGGTTCATAAATAGAGAGATTTGGGGTTAAGGGTTTAGAGAGAGAGATAGAGATTGGGGTTTATGGGATTAGAGAAAGATGGAGTGATAGGGGCTTAGTGGTTTACAGAGAGAGAGATTGGTGGTTAGGGGTCAAGAGAGAGAGATTGGAGGTGAGGGATTTAGAGAGGGAGAGATAGATTGGGGGTTAGGGGTTGAGAGAGAGAGAGATTGCAGATTAGGTGATTATAGAGAGAGATGGAGATAGAGAGAGAGAGAGATTAGGGGTTAGGGGTTTAGGGAGAGAGAGATTGGGGTTGGAGGCTTAGAGAGATAGAAAGATTGGGGGTTATAGATTTAAAGAGAGGGAGATAGAAAGAGAGGGATCCATGGTTAGGGATTTATACAGAGAAAGACTGTGGGTAAGGGGCTTTGATAGAAAGAGATTAGGGGTTAGGGGTTTAGAGAGAGAGAGAGATTGGGGATTAGGGATTTAGATAGATATATATAGATAGAGAGGGATTGGGGGTTAGAGGCTTATATAGATAGATAGAAAGAAAGAGAGGGGTTTAGATAGAGAGGGAGAAATACTCAATGCCAGGGGTTTAAAGAGAGAGGGAGAGATATTGAAGGCTAGGGGTTGAGAGAGAGAGAGAGAGGGAGAGAGAGAGAGAGAGAGAGAGAGATTGAGAGATTAAGGGTTAGGGGTTGGGGGTTTAGATAAAGAGAGGGGGATATTGGAGGTTATTGGTTTAGAGAATGACATAATAACTGATAGATTGGGGGTATTGGGTTGAGAGAGAGAGAATGAGATTGGGTGTTAGGGGTTTAGAGAGAGAGAGATTGAAATATTGATATTGGGGTTAGGGGTTTAGAGAAAGAGTGAATGAGAGAGAGAGAGAGAGAGAGGAAGAGAAAGGGAGAGATTGGGGGTTTGTGGTTTAGAGAGAGAAAGAGATATTGGGGGTTGGGGGTTTAGGGAGAGAGATAAAGATTGGGGGTTTATAGAGTGAAAGATTAGGGGTTAGGGGTTTAGAGAGAGATATTGAAGGTTAGGGGTTTAGAGAGAGAGAGGGATTGGGGATCTTGGTTTCAAAGAGAGAGAGAGAGATTGTAGGGTAGGGACTTAGTGAGAGAGATAGCTTTTGGAAGTTAAATAGTGATCGATTGGGTGTTAGGGGTTTAGAGAGAGAGATAGAAAGAGGTACAATGGGGTAATGGGTTTGGAAAGAGAGAGTGAAAGAGATATTGGAGGTTAGGGGTTGAGAGAGAGAGAGAGAGAGAGAGAGAGAGAGAGAGATTGGGGGTTGATAGGGGTTTGGATATATTGAAAGATTGTTGAGGGTGTATGGATGGTTAGGAGAGGGAGATATTGAGGGTTTTGGGTTTAGAGAGAGAGAGAGAGCGTGGATTAGGTGTTTAGAAAGATCAATATATATATATATATATATATATATATAGAGAGAGAGAGAGAGAGAGAGAGAGAGATATTGAGTTTTATAGGTTGAGAGAGACATAGATTGGGGGTAAGGGGTTGAGAGAGAGAGAGAGAGAGAATGGGGGTTAGTGGTTTAGACAGAGAAAGATGTTTGGGGTTATCAGTTGAGAGGTAGAGAGAGATTCAGGGTTAGAGCTATAATCAGAGAGAAAGAGGGTGTTTAAAGAGAGAAATTGGAGGTTAAGAGAGAGAGAAAGAGAGAGTTGTTGGAGTCTAGTTGTTTAGATAAATGGAGAAAAAGAGAGAGATTGAGAGAGAGAGATAGGGATTGGGTGTTCGGGGGTTGAGAGAGAGAGAGAGGTTAAGTGGTTTAGAGAGAGAGAGAGAGAGATTGTGGGTTAGGGAATTAGGTAAGCCTGGGGAGAGAGAGAGAGAGAGAGAGAGAGAGAGAGAGAGAGAGAGAGAGAAAATGTGGGTTAGAGGATTAGGTAAGGGGAGAGAGAGAGAGAGAGAGGTTTGGGGTTTGATGCTCAGAGAGAGATAGATATATCATGGGGTAGGAGTTTAGAGAGAGAGAAATAAAAGGAGAGAAGTTGAAGATTAGGGTTTTATAGAAAAGGAGAGGATTGGGATAAGGGATTTAGAAGGTATGAGATTAGGGGTTATTGGATGAGAGAGAGAGAGAGAGAGAGAGCGAGATCTTGGTGGTTAGAGATTTAGATAGATAGGGAGAGAGAAAGGGAGAGATAATGGAGGTTAGGGGCTTAGAGAGAGAGAGAGAGATAGGTTGGGGGTTAGGGGTCTAGAGAGAGAGAGAGAGGTTGGGGGTTAGGGGTCTAGAGAGGGAGAGAGAGAGAGAGAGAGGGAGAGATATTGGGGGTTAGGGGCTGAGAGAGAGAGAGAGAGAGAGATAGGGTTGCGGTTAGGTGTCTAGAGAGGGAGAGGGAGATATTGAGAACTAGGGGTTTGGAGAGAGAGAGAGAGAGAGAGATTGGCTATTAGAAGTGTAGATAAATAGAGAGAGAAGGAGAGATATCGGGTGTTAGGGGTTTAGAGAGAGAGAGAGAGAGATTGGGTGTTTGGGGTTTAAAGGTTAGGGATTTAGAGAGATATAGAGAGATATTGGGGGTAAGGGGTTTAGAGAGAGAGAGGGAGATTGGATGTTAGGTGTTAGGAGTTTAGAGAGAGAGAGAGAGATTGGGTGTTAGTGGTTTAACAAAAGAGAGAGATTGGGGGTAAGGCATTTAGAGATATAGATTGGAGGTTAGAGAGAGATCTATTAGGTGTTAGGGGTTTAGTGAGAGAGAGAGAGGTGGGGAGGATTGGAGGTTAGGGTTTAGAGAGAGAGAGAGAGAGAGAGAGAGAGAGAGAGATTGGAGGTTAGGTTTTAGAGAGAGAGAGAGACAGATTGCAGGTTAGGGGTTTAGAGAGAGAGAGTTCAGGAGTTAGGGGTTTAGGGAGAGAGAGTTCAGGAGTTAGGGGTTTAGGGAGAGAGAGAGAGAGAGAGGGTCGATTAGGGTTTATAGATAGAGAGATATCACATAGGGATTATTGATGGTTAGCCATGGGGGGAGAAATATATAGAGAGGGAGAGGAGCAGATGGGTGAGTAGTGGGGGGTTTGGGTAAAGTGAGAGAGAGGGTTAGGGATTGAGAGAGAGAGAATGGGACTAGGGTTTAGAGAGAGAGAGATAGAAAGAGAAAGATTGGTGGTTGGGGTCTAGAGATTTAGAGAAAGATTAGTGGTTGGGGGTTTAGGGGTTTAGAGAGAGAGAGAGAGAGCATCAAGGGTTTAAAGAGAGAGAGTCTAGGGGTTAGGGGTTTAGAGAGAGAGAGAGCTTGGGGGTTATAGGTCTAGATAGAGAGAGGGGGGGGTAGGTTCAGAGAGAGAGATATTGGAGGTTAGGGCTTTACAGAGAGAGAGGGAGAGAGAGAGAGAGAGAGAGATATTGGAGGTTAGGACGTTAGAGAGAGAGATAAGGGGTCAGGGGTTCAGGGTTTGGAGAGGGAGAGAGAGATAAAGAGAGATTAGGGGTAAAGGGCTTAGAGAGAGAGAGAAATTGGAGGTTAGAGAGAGAGAGATTAATTGGGTGTTAGGTGCTTAGAGAGAGAAATATGGAGATTATGGGTTAAGGGTAGAGAGAGAGAGAGAGAGACTGAAGGTTAGGCATTTATAGAGAGAGAGATATATTGGATGTTAGTGGTATATATATAGAGAGAGAGATTCATGGGGAGTGGTAAAGAGAGAGAGAGATTAGGTGTTGGTAATATAGAGAGATAGAGATTTGGGGTTAATAAGGGTTTAGAGATAGAGAGAGATCATGGGGGGAGTATGGATGGTTATTCGTGTCACGATGTTAGACATACAAGGTGGAGAGGGGGGGATGGGTTAGGAGTGGCATTTTTAGGAGAGAGAGCGAGCGAGAGAGAGAGAGAGAGAGAGATCGGGGGTTAGGGGTTTAGAGAGAGAGAGAGGGAGGGACATATTGAGGGTTATGGATTAGGGTTTAGAGAGAGAGAGAGAGTGAGAGAGAGAGAAAAAGGGAGAGATAGGGGGTCAGGTGTTTAGAGAGAGAGAGATAGAGATTGGGGTTAGGGATTTAGATAGAGAGATTGGGGGTTAGGGTTTTAGGGACATTGAGGGTCAGGGGTTTAGAGAGAGAGAGAGAGAGAGAGATTTGTGGTTAAGGGTTCATAAATAGAGAGATTTGGGGTTAAGGGTTTAGAGAGAGAGATAGAGATTGGGGTTTATGGGATTAGAGAAAGATGGAGTGATAGGGGCTTAGTGGTTTACAGAGAGAGAGATTGGTGGTTAGGGGTCCAGAGAGAGAGATTGGAGGTGAGGGATTTAGAGAGGGAGAGAGAGATTGGCGGTTAGGGATTTAGAGAGAGAGAGAGATTGTATGTTAGGGGTTTGGATATAGATAGTGATTGGTGGTTAGGGGTTTAGAGAGGTAAAGTGAGAGATTGGTGGTTAGAGGTTAAGAGAGAGAGAGGGTTAGGGGTTTATAGAGATAGAGAGAGAGAAATTAGGGGTTACGAGTTTAAAGTGGGAGATAGAGAGATTTGGATTTAAGGGTTTAGAGATATAGAGAGAGAGATTGGGGGTTAGGGGTTGAGAGAGAGAGGGAGACTGCAGGTTAGGTGATTATAGAGAGAGATGGAGATAGAGAGAGAGATTAGGGGTTTAGGGAGAGAGAGATTAGGGTTTGGAGGCTTAGAGAGATAGAAAGATTGGGGGTTACATATTTAAAGAGAGGGAGATAGAAAGAGAGGGATCTATGGTTAGGGGTTTAGAGAGAGAGAGACTGTGGGTAAGGGGTTTAGATAGAAAGAGATTTAGGGTTTTAGAGAGAGAGAGAGATTGGGGATTAGGGATTTAGATAGATATATAGAGATAGAGAGCGATCAAGGGTTTGAGGCTTATATAGATAGATAAAAAGAGATGGGTTTAGATACAGAGGGAGATATAGTGAAGGCTAGGGGTTTAAAGTTAGAGGGAGAGATATTAAAGGCTAGGGCTTTAGAGAGAGAGAGAGAGATTGGGTGATAGGGGGTTGGGGGTTTAGATAAAGAGAGGGGGGTTTGATAGAGAGCGAGGGTTAGGGGTTTAGAGAGATAGAGAGAGAAAAATTAGGGGTTAGGAGTTTAGAGTGGGAGGTAAAGAGATTTGGATTTAGGGGTTTAGAGAGATAGAAAGAGAGATTGAGGGTTAGTGGTTGAGGGATAGTGAGAGAGACTACAGGTTAGGTTATTATAGAGAGAGATGGAGATAGAGAGAGAGAGAAAGAGATTATCGGTTAGGGGTTTAGGGAGAGAGCGATTGGGAGTTGGAGGCTTAGAGACATAAAATGATTTGGGGTTATAGATTTAAAGAGAGGGAGATAGAAAGAGAGGGATTCGTGGTTAGGGATTTATACAGAGAAAGACTGTGGGTAAGGGGTTTTTATAGAAGGAGATTAGGGGTTAGGGGTTTAGAGAGAGAGAGAGAGATTGGGGATTAGGGATTTAGATAGATATATATACAGCTAGAGAGGGATTGGGGGTTAGAGGCTTATATAGATAGATAGAAAGAGAGGGGTTTAGATAGAGAGGGAGAGATACTGAAGGCTAGTGGTTTTAAGAGAGAGGGAGAGATATTGAAGGCTAGTGGTTGAGAGAGAGATAGAGAGATTGAGGGTTAGGGGTTGGGGGTTTAGATAAAGAGAGGGGGAGATTGGAGGTTATTGGTTTAGAAAATGACATAGTAACTGATAGATTGGGGGTATTGGGTTGAGAGAGAGAGAAGGAGTTTGGGTGTTAGGGGTTTAGAGAGAGAGAGATTGAAATATTGATATTGGGGTTAGGGGTTTAGAGAAAGAGTGAATGAGAAAGAGAGATTGGAGGTTAGGGGTTTGTAGAGAGAGAGAGAGAGAGAGAGATTGGAGGTTATGGGTTTAGAGAGAGAGAGAGAGATGAGGGGTTAGGGTTTCAGAGATGGATTAAGAGAGATTGGGGGTTTAGATATAGTTA
This sequence comes from Larix kaempferi, assembly GCA_027924585.1. Classification (NCBI taxonomy): domain Eukaryota; kingdom Viridiplantae; phylum Streptophyta; class Pinopsida; order Pinales; family Pinaceae; genus Larix; species Larix kaempferi. The sequence continues at coordinate 2,550,672 of BSBM01001870.1, read as the reverse complement.
AATATCATAGTATCGATAGTTAGTGGTGGGGAGAAAAGAGACATAAAGAGGGGGGGAGGGGTAGCTAGGTTAGGTGTGGGTTTTTTTTTTTTTTTTTTTAGAGAGAGGGGTTTAGAGGTTTAGAGAGAGAGAGAGAGAGAGAGAGAGAGAGAGAGGGTTAGAGGTTTAGAGAGAGAGAGAGAGAGAGATTAGGGGTTAGGGGTTTATAGAGGAAGTTAGAGATTAGGGGTTAGGTATTTAGAGAGAGACATATATAGAGATTTTTTGTTGGGGGTTGAGAGAGAGAGAGAGATTGGGTGTCAGGGGTTTAGAGAAATAGAAAGATATATAAAGAGAGAAATTGGTGGTTATGGATCTAGATAGAGAGAAATATTGGGGGTTAGCGATATAGAGAGAGAGATTGGTTTTTAGGGGTTTAGAGAGAGAAATTGGGGGTTAGGGGTTTAGAGAGAGAGAAAGAGATTGGGAGTTAATGGTTTAGAGAGAGAAGGTAAAGGGTCTAGAGAGAGACATTGGAGCTCACGGGTTAAGAGAGAGAGAGAGAGATTGGAGGTCATGGGTTGAGAGAGAGAGAGAGAGGAGGCTAGGGGTTAAGAGAGAGAGAGATTGGAGGATAGGTGCATAGAGAGTGAGGGAGAGATTGGGGGTTATGGGTTTAGAGATAGAGAAAATGATTTGGGGTCAATATGATCTTAGAGAGAGAGAGAGAGATCACAGAGGGGAGCATGGATGGTTAGTCATTGGGGGAAGAGATAGAGAAGGAGGGATGGGTAGGTGGGTGTAGAGTGAGGGTTTTAGGGGAGAGAGAGAGAGAGAGAGGTTAGTGGCTCAGAGAGAGAGAGAGAGAGGTTGGGTGTTAGGAGTTTTGAGAGAGAGAGATTTTGTTAGGAATTTTGAGAGAGAGAGAGAGATTGGGGGTTAGGGGTTCAAAGAACGAGATAGATTAGGGGTTGGGGGCTTAGATAGAGTTAGAGATAGAGAGAGATTGAGGTTAGTAGTTTAGAGAGAGAGAGAGAGAGAGAGATTGATTGGAGGTTAGGGGTTTAGAGAGAGAGATAGAGAGGGTTTTGTGGTTATAATATTTAGAGAGAGAGTGATTGGAGTTTAGGGTTTTACGAAGAGAGACTGGGGTTAGGGTTTTAGAGAGGGAGATTAGGGACTGGGTGTTTAGAAAGAGAGAGAGAGAGAGAGAGTGTGGTTTAGGGGTTTAGAGAGAAAGAGAGATTGGGGGTTAAGGCTTTAGAGAGAGAGAGAGAGAGAGAGGGTTAGGAATTTAGAGAGAGAGCGAGAGAGATTGGGGATTATGGGTTTAAAGAGAGAGGGAGAAATATAGAGATATTACAGGTTAGGGGTTTAGAGAGAGAAAGAAAGAGAGATTGGGGTTTGGGGGTTTATAGAGAAAGATATTGGGGTTTAGGGGTTTAGAGAGAGAGAGAGAGAGAGAGAGAGAGAGAGATGTTGGCAATAAGTGGTTTAGAGAGAGATATTGGAGGTTAGAGTGAGAAATCTATTGGGTGTTAGGGGTTTTGAGAGAGAGAGAGATAGAAGGAGGTAGATTGGGGATTAGGGGTTTAGAGAGAGAGAAATATTGTAGGTTAGGGGTTTAGAGGGAGAGAGAGAATTCTAGTTAGGGTTTAGAGAGAGAGATTTAGGGTTGGGGGTTTAGAGAGAGAGATATTTGACATTAATAGGGGTTTAGATATCGATAGAGATCATAGTGGGAGTATGGATTGTTAGTGGTCAGGGGGGTAGAGACATAGATAGGGGGAAGGGTAGGTGGATGAGGAGTGAGGGTTTGAGAGAGAGAGAGATTCTAAGATAGAGCTATAAATATAGAGAAAGAGGGGATTTTAAAGAGAGAAATTGGTGGTTTAGAGAGAGAGATGTTGGGGGTTAGTGGTTTAGGGAAATAGAGAAAAAGAGAGATATTGGAGGTAAGGGGTTTAGAGAGAGAGAGAAAGAGGTTTAGGGGTTTAGAGAGAGAGAGAGAGATTATGGGTTAGGGGCTTATGTAAGAGAGAGAGAGAGAGAGAGAGAGAGAGAGAGAGAGAGATATTTGGGGTTAGAAGCTTGGAGAGAGAGAGATAGATATGGGGTTAGGGGTTTAGAGAGAGAGAAAAAAATGAGAGAGATTGGTTGTTAGGGGTTTAAAGAAAGAAAGAGGCAAAAAATGATATTAGGGGTTTAGAGAGAGAGAGAGAGAGGAATAGGGGTTTGGAGAGAGAGAGAGAGGGAGAGATATTGGAGGTTAGAGGCTTAGAGAGAGACATGTTAGGCATTAGGGGTCTACAGAGAGAGATTAAGGACTAGGGGTTTGGATAGAGAGAGAGAGAGAGAGATTGATAGTTAGAGATTTAGATAGATAGACAGAGAGGAAGAGCTATTGGAGGTTATGGGTTTAGAAAGAGAGAGATAGATTGGGTGTTAAGGTTTTAGAGAGAGAGAGAGATTGGAAGTTAAAGGTTAGGGGTTAGGAGTTTAGATATATATATATATTTGGGTTTATTGGTTTAAAGAGAGAGAGAAAGAGATATTGGGGATAAGGGGTTTAGAGAGAGAGAGATTGGAGGTTAGGGGTTAGGAGTTTAGAGAGAGAAATTGGTGTTCGATTAGGGTATAGAGATAGAGAGAGATCATAGGGGGACTACTGGTGGTTAGATGTGGGTGGAGAGAGATATAGAGAGGGGGGAGAAGTAGGTGGTTTGAGAGTGGGGGGTTTGGGTAGAGAGAGAGGGGGGTTAAGGGTTAAGAGAGAGAAAGAGAGAGACAGAGAGAGATAGAGATAGAGAGAGATTGGTGGTTAGGGGATAAGAGAGAGAGAGATATTGGTGGATAGGGGTTTAGTGCGAGAGAGACCAATGATTTGTGGTTTAGAGAGAGAGAGATTGGGTATTAGGAGTTTAGAGAGAGATAGAGATTGGGGTTTATGGGTTTAGAGAGAGAGAGAGAAATTGGAGTTTAGGGGTCTAGAGAGAAAGAGATTGGTAGTTAATGGTTTAGAGAGCGAGAGAGAGATTGGAGGTAAGGAGTTGAGAGAGACAAATATTAGAGTTTAGTGGTTTAGAGAGATATTTTGAGGATTATTGGTTTAGAGAGAGCTATTGGGGCTTAGGGTTTTAGAGAGAGAGAGAGAGAGAGAGAGAGGGTTATCGGCTTAGAGAGAGTGAGATATTAGGGGTTTATAGTTAGAGAGGGGGAGAAGGAGAGAGATAGAGAGATTGGGGTTTAGGGGTTGAGACAAAGAGAGAGAAAGGGAGAGTGGGGGTTAAGGTTTGAGAGAGAGAGGGTTAGGGTTTAGAGAGAGAGTGACTAGGGGTCAGGGGTTTAGAGAGAGAGAGAGAGAGATTGGGGGTTATAGGTCTAGATAGTGGAATACGGAGGGGGGGTTTCAGAGAGAGATCTTGGAGGTTAGGTATTTAGAGAGAGAGAGAGAGAGAGAGAGAGAGAGATTGGGGGTTAGGATTTTAGTGAGAGAGATAAGGGGTTAGGGGTTCAGGGTTTAGAGAGGGAGAAAAAGATAAAGAGCGATTAAGGGTAAGGGGCTTAGAGAGAGAGAAATTGGAGGTTAGAGAGAGAGAGATCAATTGGGTGTTAGGTGCTTAGAGAGAGAGATGGAGATTGTGGGTTGGGTTTTTAAAGAGAAAGATTGAAGGTTAGTATTTTAGAGAGAGAGAGAGACCGGATGTTAGAGAGAGAGAGAGAGGGGGTTAGTGGTAGAGAGAGAGAGAGAGAGAGAGAGAGAGAGATTGGGGGTTAATATGCGTTTAAAGATAGATAAAGATCATAAGGGGAGTATGGATGGTTAGTGGTGGTAGGAAGATGGACATAAAAGGTGGTGAGATGAGGATGGTTTAGGAGAGATGGTTTTGGGAGAGAGAGAGAGATTGGGAGTTATGGGTTAGGATTTTAGAGTGAGAGGGAGGGAGGGAGAGATTGAGGTTTAGGGATTAGGGGTTAGGGGTTTAAAGAGAGAGTGAGAGAGAGATATTACAGGTTAGGGATTTAGAGAGAGAGAGATAAAGGGAGAGATTGGGGGTTAGGGACTTAGAGAGAGAGAGAGAGAGAGATTGGGGGTTAGGGGTCAAGGGTTTAGAGAGATAGAGATTTGTGGTTGGGGGGGTGAAAAAATAGAGAGATTGAGGGTTAGGGGTTTAGAGAGAGAGAGAGAAAGAGAGAGAGAGACTGGGGGTTAGGGGATTAGTGAAAGATAGAGAGACAGGGGCTTAGTGGTTTAAAAATAGAGAGATTGGTGGTTAGGGGTTTAGAGAGAGAGATTAGGGGTTAGGGGTATAGAGAGAGAGAGAGAGATTGTAGGTTAGGGGTTTGGAGATAGATAGAGATTGTAGGTTAGGGGTTTAAAGAGAAAGAGAGAGAGATTGGTAATTAGGGGTTCAGAGAGAGAGAGGGAGTTAGGGGTTTAGAGAGAGAGAGAGAGAGATTGGGGGTTAGGAGTTTAGAGAGGGAGAGGGAGATTTGGATTTAGGGGTTTAGAGAGATAGAGATAGAGATTGGGGGTTAGGGATTGAGAGAAAGAGAGATGGACTGTAGGTTAGGTGATTATAGAGAGAGATAAAGATAGAAAGAGAGATATTTGGGGTTAGGGGTTTAGAGAGAGAGGTTGGGGGTTAGACTTAGAGAGAGATAGAGAGATTAAGGGTTACGGGTTCAAAAAGAGACTAATATAGAAAGAGAGGGATTGGTGGTTAGGGATTTACAGAGAGAGAGAGACTATGGGTAAGTGGTTTAGAGAGAAAGATATTAGGGGTTAGGGGTTTAGAGAGAGAGATTAGGGATTAAGATTTTAGATGGATAGATAAATATATAAAGAGAGAGAGATTGGGGGTTAGAGGATTACATATAGATAGATTGAAAGAGAGGGGTTTAGAGAGAAAGGGAGAGATATTGAAGGCTACGGGTTTAGAGAGAGGGAGAGAGAAATATATATAGAGAGAGAAAGAGATAGAAATATTGATATTGGGGTTAGGGGTTTAAAGAAAGAGTGAATGAGATAGAGAGAGAGATTTAGATTTTCACTTAGGTGTTTGTATATATATATATATATATATATATATATAGAGAGAGAGAGAGAGAGAGAGAGAGAGAGAGAGAGAGAGGGAGAGAGAGAGAGATTAGGGGTTAGGGGTTTAGAGATAAAGAAAGAGATATTACGGGTTTATAGGGCTTATGTATAGTTAGATATCATGGGGGGAGTATGGATGGTTAGTGGTGGGGGGTAGAGAGACATAGAAAGGGGTGGGGGGTGGCTGGTTGGGAAGTGGGGTTTGAGAGAGAGAGAAACTAGGGGTTAAGAGTTTATAAATGGAGAGATAGAGATTAGGGGATATTCGTTTAGAGAGAGACATATATAGAGATTGTTTGTTAGGGGTTGAGAGAGAGAGAAAGAGATTGGGTGCTAGGTATTTCGATAAATAGAGAGATATATAAGGAGAGAAATTGGTGGTTAGGGATCTAGAGAGAGGGGAATATTGGGGTTTAGGGTTATAGAGAGAGAGATTGGTTTTTAGGGGTTTAGAGAGAGAAATTGGGGGTTAGGGGTTTAGATAGAGAGATTAGGGGTTAATAGTTTAGAGAGGGAGAGATTGGAGGTTAGGTGTATAGAGAATGAGGGAGAGATTAGGGGTTAGGGGTTTAGAGATAGATAGAGAGAGAGATCATGGGAAGAGTATGGATGGTTAGTCATTGGGGGGGGGGAGAGATAGAGATGGAGGGATCAGTAGGTGGGTGCAGAGTGGGGGTTTTAAGAGAGAGAGAGAGAGAGAGAGAGAGAGAGAGAGACATTAGGGGTTAGTGGCTCAAAGATATAGAAAAATAGAGGTTTGGGGTTAGGGTTTTGAGAGATAGAGAGAGAGAGAGAGAGAGAGAGAGAGAGAGGTTATCGGATTAGAGAGAGTGGGGTTGGGTGTTAGGTTCTTAGAGAGAGAGAAAGAAGGAAAGAGACAGAATGGTTGTTAGGGTTTTATTGAGACAAAGATTGGGGATTAGGGGTTTATAGAGAGAGAGATTGGATGTTAGGGGTTTAAAGAGAGAGAGATTGGATGTTAGGGGTTTAAAGAGAGAGAGATTGGGGTTAGGGGTTTAAAGAGAGAGATATAGGGGTTAGGGGCTTAGAGAGAGATAAAGATTGGAGGTTAGGGTTTTAGAGAGAGATATGAAGGGAGAGATTTGGGGTTATGGGTTTAGAGAGAGAGAGAGAATGGGGGTCATAGATTTATAGAGAGATAGAGATATTTAGGGTTAGGAGTTTAGAGGGAGAGATAGAGAGAGTGAGAGAGAATTTTGCAGTTAGGGGTTGAGAGAGAGAGAGAGGTCATGGGTTATTGGTTTATAGAGAGAAAGAGATATTGGGGGTTAAGGGTTGAGAGAGAGAGAGAGAGAGAGAGAGAGAGAGAGAGAGAGAGAGAGAGATTGGAGGTTGGGGGTTTAGAGAGAGTAGAAAGATATTGAGGGTTAGGGGTTTAGAGAGAGAGAGAGAGTTAATAGAGAGAAAGATATCCGGGGTTAGTGGTTTAGAGAGAGAGAGAGTTAATAGAGAGAAAGATATCTGAGGTTAGTGGTTTAGAGAGAGAGAGAGATTAGGGGTTAGGATTTTAGAGAGAGAAAGAGAGAGATTTTGGGTTTAGAGAGGAAGATAGGTTATGGGTTAGGGGGTTAGAGCGAGCGAGAGAGAGAGGAATTAGGGAGTTACAGAGAATAAAGTTTAGGTGTTATTGTTACATGTGTTAAAGTGGTTAAGGTATTTTGATGTTATATAAATTGACAAGGTTTTAGGACTTACAAATGTTAAAATTTGTATGATTTATGTGTGATATTCTAAAAGTTAGTAGTTTGAATTTATATGGGTTGGATGAGAGTGGCCAAAGTAGCTAAGGTTTAGAGGAGGTTAAAATTATAATTACCAAGGAAAGAGATCCTAACTCCTAGGTTGCATGAATAGAGTGTCAACAAAGGGGGGTCCCTCGTTAGACCACTTTAAAAACCTTGTGTATACATGGTCGACCACCCAACTTGGGGCGTACTGGGAGGGCTTCTCTGGGAGTAATCTCCCTCCACCTATTACTAGTGCAACGACGTCCCAGTTTCCAGCTACAACAAGGCACATGTGTCAAGATACCGAGTTAGGAAATTGTTTCCAGGCAATTTCCCAAAATGGTCCTTTGAAAACACTCTATACAAGACTTTCAATAGAACCCCTATGGTCAACATACTAATGCAAACAATATAAAAAAATGTATACAATTTAATATTAAAAAAAAAAAAAAATTTCTACAATCTTATTCTCATTTTAATATTCAAATGATATATATATATAACCTTGAAAAAAACATTAAGAAACAATTCACCAAAATTAAACAACATAGCAATTTATAATATAACAAAACTTTGAACTAAGAAAAAATTCTAAACTACAACTTTAACCTATTTCAACAAACTCATCATTATTAACTTAACTCTAAATTATTTCAACAAACTCTTTATTATTAACGTAACTATTTTAATATGGAAAAACTAAATTAAGTATTAATTACAAAAAAAATTTACATTTCACATCTCATAAAATTATAAACTTGAAAACAATATAGAAAATTAAGTGTTCATTTTAAATTAGTAAGAGAAAATTCTGAAAATTTTACACTAAGTAATAAAAATATGAAAAATGAACAAAATTAAAATAAACACAATATTTTTTTATTAAGTTAAAAAAAATATAATTGAACTAAATTTATAATTATAAAAAAAACATAAAAAAAACTAGATATAAAAAATATAGAAAAATTATATCTATATATCTATATATATATAATGTTAAATATCACACTAAATTATACAATATTAACCAATTTGTACAATTAGTAAACATGATGGAAAGCCAATTATGGATGTGTGATCATGCTTCATGACAACCATGTGATATGTGTTGTTGTTTAGTGTATTATTGTTTCTTATATACAAGTGTGATGAATCCAACACTTTATAGAATTAATAAAAATATGATAATGCAATGAAAAAAAGATAACCATTAAGACAAAACATTGAACTTGAAAACACAATAAAATAAATAATAAAATAGATCTTTCTATAATTTGTTTCATTATTTTTTTTTTCAATTCATAATTAAAAATCATTTGCAAATTTTTTTTAACAAAACTGCAACATATTAATCAAACAATAATAATAAAACATAAATTATAAGCCAAACAAATAAGAAAAAAGAAAATTTTTACATTCTAAATAACGAAACTTGACCCTATCAAGAAGTTCAAACAAAACTATTTTTCGTTTTCCTTACATATTTTTATGAAATACCTAACTACTACATAGAATAACGAGAAATATAATAGGAAAGTGAGTAGAAAAACAAACAAACATAATATAAAAACTTTAAAGTAAGCAAAAGAAAATGTACGATATTTTGGTCTAAAAATCAACAACCAAACTTTAAAACTGAAATAAACGATGGTAAACGATGGATATTAGGAAGATGACCAGAGAAGGGAAATTTTTATTGCTTCAGAAAAGAAAAAAAATACTGACTACAAAGAAGTTGCCTTTTACACTCAAAGATTACAAAGACGTTTTCAAGATCCCTGTGACGATTTACAACGACGTTTTCAACACGGTCAGTATAATCCAAGCGTACAAAAGGGGAGACGAGAATGGATCTTCACTCCTGCAAAACCCAATCCCCTCGAAATTCAATGGTGAGGTGGTGTACCGGTACTAGGTCGTAATGGATCTTCACGTTAAGTGGTTCAAATATGTGCCCAAATATATAGGTTAAATAAATGGTTCATAGCCTAAATTTTTCTTTATCCTAAATTTACATCTTAATTCCATCTTCATTCTAAATTTTTATCAAATATATATTCCGTCTTCACCTTAAATTTATATCTTAACTCTAACTTTACTTTAAATTTATATCTTAACTCCAGGATCTCTCCTGCAAGAACGATGAAGAAGGAGTCCGAACAGCACCAAGGATCTCAATGCACAAATGTTTTCTTCTTAATCGGACTGAATTTAATTGAATGTACAGCAAAAGGGTTGAATAACGGTTGGTGTTGTGTAATTCCACAGATTTCTTCCATTATAATTGAACATGAACTGGGATACTGCCTAATTTTAAGCATATATATCTTTCAAGGCAATTAAATAATACATGATCAGACTAAAGGCAATTAAATAATTAAGCAAATATATCTTTCAAACAATTAAGAATAAATGATAATATATATATATAGCGAGAGAGCTTGTGAAAAAAATTTACAAAGAAGAAACATTTGATTACTAAATATTTGCTGTAAAATGCAGGTCACGCACCGAAATGAATGAAACTGTACTGTATGTACTGTATGAAAGTTGAGTACTTAGATATTTAAATATTTTTTCTAAATGTTGATAAAGAATTAAACTTAATAAAAGATTCAACGAGCACCGAGATTTTTAGAAACACAGCTCATAATTAGATTAAATAGACGAGAACGATTGAATTTCTTTGTTTAGAATGCAACTCATGGATTTAATTTAACGAAAATATAATTTAGAGTGGAGAAGCATTCAAATTTGTAATTGTTTATTTATGATGCAATTCATGAATTGACGTCAGTAAATGAGCAATTCATGAATTGACGTCAATAAATGAGCAATTCTACATAGAAGAAGTACTCAGATTTCTTATTATTCTTTAAAATGAAAAGCTCTTAATGAAATTCTAAAAAGCATTCAGATTTTTAATCATTCTTTAAAATACAGAGTTCGTGACTGAAATTTAATAAAATTATAATTGATACAGTAAAAAGCATTCGAAACAAGTGGCTACATGGCTACATTATTAAAGAACGACACGCCTAGAACCCGCTCTCACAGATTTGGAGTCTACTAGGAGGGTTTTTCAATAAATACACATGTGTCAAGATTCAGAATTAGAAAATTATCACTAGACAATTTCTCAAAATGTTCTTTAGGTAACTAATGAATATGTATATCATTAAATATATATATTAAAATATAATAATAATTTTATATATAAAAACATACATACACAACAAGTAAAACACTCACCATTATCAATTTCTGTTATAAAAACACCTTATACTCTGATAATTTACTATGATAATTTAAAGAAAAATAATAACATTAAAAGATACATGTTTAATATATAAAAATATAATACATAATATTATAATATAAAAAAGGTTTCAAATTATAATCACATTTATAATTGTACATTTTGTAATTTCTATTTCATATTTTATTTTAAGAAAGATTTAAATTATTTTCATGATAATCATTTTTTAAAATTAATATAAGAAATATCAAATAATCTTTTACAATATAATTTACAATTTAACCAAACTTTAATCAATATTTTGTAAAATAAATAGATTAACAAATACAAAATAAATTTTAAATTATAATTTATAATTTAATAAAATATATATATATATATATATATATTTATATTTATATTTATTTTGAACCAATATGCCCACGCACAGCCTAGGTTAATCAATCTCGAATGTCGAATGAAAGTAAATACAATAAATTTGGTGCATAGTTGACTACTGCATGACCGTGGGTTTGTGTTGCTTTACCCAACCTGATTATACAGTATAAGATTTTATTTTAGGGTTGAACCATATATTTTGTGATTAATTTGACTCACAGTAACATATTAATATTTGTGGTATTTATTTGTTTATTTAAATTTTTTGAATGTAATTCTTAACTAAGTGTAAGTCTAAACAAACTAAGGTTTTATATTACTCATATATAAGGTTTATATAAAGATTATAAGGAAGATTAAAATATAATATTTTAAGACAAAGAAGTGCGTTATAACTAATTTTAATATAAATTATAAATTAAATAGATAATAATAATAGAATTTAAACTTAATTATAATATATTTTTTAAATTAAAAATAGCAATTAATATAGATATTATCAATTAATCAAAACAAAAATTGGGAAGATGTGTTAACTTTAAATTTACAGGAAAAGAAAGATAAACAAAATTTCATAATATGTTAACTAAAAGTTCTAAGTGTTAATAAGAGAAGGATTGAAAGTTAAGAATCTTCAATAGAAACTAAAAATCAAAGAAAATGAGGTGCCCAATGAGAGGGAAAGAGTGCAAATCAAGTTGGGAAAAATTTCCAAATCAAGTTGGAAAAAATATATGAAAGTGTCATGGAAGGGTTACTTTGAAGTAGAGCTTTTATGAGTTTAGTGGACATAAATATTATTTTCTAAAGTTATTTGTTTTTCTTGTGTGTGTTTGAAGCACTCTCATCCTAAATAGATGAGTCACAACATTTGCAAGAATTTATATTATTGTTTGGATTTTGGTGTTCAAAAAAAAATTAAAAAAATAGAATTTACAAATAATATATGATGAAAACCATTGATTAAACCAAAAAAAAAAAAAAATGGGTAAAAAATAATTGAAGAAACATGTAATGAAAATGATCAATTAAATGAAAAATCAAAATGATTGGTAAGAACTAATTGAAGAGTAATATGATAAATTTCTCAAAGTCTTTCTTGAATAAAATGGAGATAATTGTACAATAATGGATTTGAGAGTTTTTGAAAGAAAAAAAAATGTCTAAATGACCTAAGAAACAAGGAGATTTGTTCCTAAGAAATTTAAATTTATTATTATTCATGGTAACATTATATTTGATAAGAAACCAAAATAGTGGAGAAATTAAACTTCTTTCAAATTATTTAATAAGTAAAATGTTAGACTTGAACTCGTAATTGATTGATAATTTGTGACAAGCTATAATCTCATAGAAATAATTTTTTTTACTTTACACAAAATGATTACATTATTATTGGGAAATAGTGATTGCACAACAACAGTGATTAAAGTTTGATATTTAAATTTAAATAAATAAATTTAAAGAAAAATATTAAATAAACTAAATTTTTAAGTGATGAATTTAAAATTTTGAAATGATTTTAATATTCACAAAGTAAGTACTTAAAAATCCTCAATACAATACAAACTTTAACCAGTTTGATCTCTTATAGTAATTACATTTTCTATTCTCATTTAAAGCAGATGTAATAGTGAACTATATTTCCAAATTAGTATCTTAATTTGAAGAAAATGCCAACTGAAATTAAGGAAGGAAATTGTTAAAACTAAATGGATTTTAAGTTACCAATATAAATGGAAATTGAATGGATGTGAAAAACTATCAAAATGGAAATTAGGAAAGGAAATTATTGACAAGAAATGGATTTTAAATTACAATTATAAATGGAAAATGAATGAATGCGATTCTCAATGAAACGACAACAGGGAACCGTTTCCTAGAACAATAGCAATTTATTGGAGATATTAATTAGTGCCAGTGTGACATAAAAAGACGCCGTGGATTTTCCAATGTAGCATCGGAAAAGAATTCGAAAAACGTATCAAGCATGTAACAATGTGCGACTAGGAAATGTAAAAATATTAAAAAGAATTCGTTGACTACTGGTAAAAATATTAAAAAGAATTCGTGTGTTTGAAAAGACAAATCAATGCATGTAACAATGGGCGGCTAAATCTTTGTAAATACATGTGACCATGATCGTGTGTTTTTCTGCATATAAATCTTTAATAAAGGTAAAGTGGGATTGGAACTATGGGCAGCTACAGACAAATCATAGAGATATATCGACAGGAAAATATATAAAATGCTGAGAGATTCATTGAATACAGATTCTTTTTCTAAAACTGAAAAAAACTGGGATTGGAACCATGGGCGGCTACAGACAAATCATAGAGATATATCGGCCGGAAAAATATATAAAATGCTGAAAAAAACTGTGCATATGCTAGGTCAAAATATTTGAAGTCTATGTGTGCATGCACTGTAAAGGCATAGGATTAGGATTAACAATATATCGTAGAAATCCAAACACAGTATTAGGAATAGAAGAAAAACAAATGTCATATACAGTTTAATGATTATTCCCTTCTGTTGACACTTCTTAAAAATGGTTTAATTAATGCTTTACACTTACTGATTACTAATAGGTTAGTAGTTTTATTATGTAAAATAAAACATTATGTAAAAAAGAAGTTGATAGTTAGTCTTATTATGTAAAAAAAAGTTTAGTAATGATACTGTAGTTATGGATATAGATCAATAACCATAATTTAAAATTGAAAAAATTAACTTATAATTAATTTTAATCTTAATAATAACTACTACTACTCTTAATTTTATTTTAGAAGATTTTGGTATTTCCCAATGGTCAAATGGTAAAAATAAGATGTCATGTACTCCTAAATCAACATTACATCTTCTTTTGAGGTAGAAAAATTCCACTTCAATTAAACACTATTCTCAACATTTTTTAACATCTAAGTAATATTTGTTACTATAATCCACCAACATGTTTAGTAGGAACCCTTAAAACAAAACACCCTTAAAACAGAGAAACAACCATGTATTCCCACATGAATGATATCTCTTTCAAAAACTAGACTACTCTACTAACTAAAAGTAGTTGGACACCAAGTAAGTTCAAAGTGCACAACTTTAGTTAACAAGGAAATGTATGATACATTGGTAAGAATAATTGTCATTTATGGAGCCTCACATCATGTATAACAAAGCACTAAACTGAAAAAAGATGATAAAGAAGAAAACCATGGTAAAGATAACACTATAGAGAGGAAAATCATAGGTAAGTCATGATGTTAAAAAGAAAAATTGATTACATGAGTAGTATGTGCTTTCTTTGTAAAATCCATAGCATCAATTAACACAAATGATACCAATTAACCAAAGAGAAAATTGAAATTGAGAGTGAGAGGAATGGGTGCATATTAGCATTGAAATTATTAGCATTGAAATTGACATTTGAGAGGGATGTACCAATCTTATCTTTGCAAGATGAGAGGGAACAAGTAAATTAATCATCAAAGTAATCAACAAAATTAACTTGCATAGAAGGAAGAAATTAGGAGGCATTAAATGTGAGGAAAATAGAGAAAGTAAATTTGGGCAAGGAACATCCAAGATTCCTCTATAGTGAATTTTTATTAGTATATACCAGTATACATAAACTAGGAATTATGTGAGTTTAATTATATGAGTGGAAATCAAAACACCATTTTCACATGTTAATTGTTAGTATCCCCCTAAAGATGATATTTGTTTTGTCATATGGACCTTTCTAGTAGCAATTGCTTGGATGAAACACTTAAGCACTATTCACATTTTAAATATATCAGCACCCAAGAAGCAACACTCCCCATCCACACAAAACCTTTTCACTGCCCAACAATAAAGAAGATAAAAAAGCATACCCCAATGAACCTTCCACACCCCATGAATGCGGTAAATTAGTTAGAAGCTTCCATTGATATGTAAAAGGGCAGAACCATGATAGGTATAGGCAAAGCCAGAAGCCATCATCACCAATTCAAGGTGACACCGAATAGCGTAGATTGAATCCCTAAGATTTGGAGATGGATGGCAGGTAAAGTTACAAATTCAGTGGTTTTATATGTTTTTGTAAAGTATCTAGAGCTTATTCAAGTTCGAATACAAGTTATCATCAAATGCTAGAAGAAAAGCTAAGAGCAAAAGAACTAGAAAAGATTAAAGCCTGAAGGAAAGCTAAGAAGATGTCTCAATGGAATTGAACTAAGATGGATGGAATAAATCTATCTCTCACACCAACTAACCACCTTATCCTTGGATTTGCCAACATTAGATTTACAAAAGGAATGGATAAACTAAATTAATCATTAAATGTTAGATTATATTAATTAAATGTTTTGATAGTTTACTATGGTTAGAGAAATTGCTAATGAGTATTTGAGATAATAAATTGTAAAATGAAGATCACAAGTTCAAATCCTCATAAATAATTACTTAAAAAATAAAATTAAATGGCTTGATAAAAGAAAGAATCAAACCTCAAACTCCTCTAACAATTAATTAGAAAACAAATAGAAAAATAAAGATTAGAGACCATTACCTAGAAGACAAATAGAAAAATAGAGATTAAAGACCATTACTCTAAAACAGAGAAAAAAATTGTGAAATGGATAACCTATTAAGCTTGGTTTGAACTAATAATCTATTAACCTATGACAAGTTATGACAAGCTTTACCTTTCATGAAAGAAATATTTTAATGATTAAGATTGGTGATTTTAAATATTTGGATCATCCTGTAAAGTTAAAATTTGAAAAAAAATTGAAAATCCTCATTCTAAGAAGACGTTATTTTCTGCTCATTCTGAGAGGTCGTTAGATATGGACAATTCTCAACAATTTTAATAGCCCAATAATAATCTTGGGGTGACCCAATTTAAATTTTCTTAGTAGGGGTGGCTCAATTTAAATTTTCTTAGTAGGGGTGGCTCAATTTAAATTTTTTTGGTGGGGTGGCCTAGTTTAAATTTTCCTATTTTTATTCATAAAATATATAAACCCAACCCAACCAATATTTTAGAGAAGATATTCCTTTCCATTATAGAAAATTTAAATTATAAAAAATGTAAACCCAAACCAACCAACATTTTATAAATAATACTTTTATTTAATATAATATATATATAGGTAATATCTATGTGAATCCACGTCAAACTTTTATACAAGGTGCTCATTTTTATTAATTATAATGTCAATGCCCATTTTATCAACAGAGTATTTTTAAAACAGAGAGACAAAAAAAGAGTAATAATACAAATTTATTCCTTTCGTAAAACTAACCATAAATTAAATTAGTCATAAATCTGCTTTGTAATCCAGCTTGGTTGGAATGCAGGTAAGATCACTCTGCAATTGCAATTGTAATCGTCAAGTTATCAACAAATGCTAAACTCAATTGCTAAACAGAAAAATATGGATGAGAGAGGATTGGGTTACCGTAAGTAGAACAAGAGGTACTGTATTTGTAAATCAAGAGCATTGATTATTATAGATTGAGAAAATTGAGATTGAGAGTTGAGAGGGATGTGTTAACATTAGATTTACAAAAAATAAAGTGGAAAATTGTGAAATATTTTTTTATAAAATTAATTATTTATAAAGTTAATTGTTTGTACCATCTTAAAAATGATATTTTATATAAAGTTATAATTTTTTTTAAAAAGAATTTATATTAATAATTAGATTTTTTTGACATATTGATGATGACAAAAATGATAACAATTTAATAATAAAAAAATGAATTAAAGAGTAATATGATAAATTTTTTGAACAAAAGATGTTTTAACCAATAACATTACAAAAATTTGTGAAATGAATGAATGTGATTCTAGAGGCTCTTTTTAATTATTTAAATATGTAAATGGAAAATGAATAGAAACTAAAATAAAAAACCATTTTCCAATTAATATATACCATAATGTTTGCAACTTATTTGAGATATTAATTAGTGTAGTGAAGCATAGAAAGACGCCGTGGATTTTCCAATGTAGCATTTTCCCGAAAACCATTCCAAAGAGGTATCAAGAATAATTAGTTTATTGGAAGAGGAAAATTTTTATAATCGTTGCGTTAGCAAGGTGATTCATTAAATACCGTGAATCAACTGATCATAACCAAATGCCATATCTTAAACAAATACCAGGGTCAGAATACAGTATACATATAGCTGTTAAATCTAGTTTACAAATAAATCTTTACGAATTTGTAACTAGTTTTAACCGTGTTTTTAAACATTATGTTCATTAATTTTTAATTATATCATATAAAATATTATAATTAATTTAATTAATGAATTTTTAATTACATCATATAAAATATTATAATTAATTCAATAAAATATGATTTAAAGAAACTAAAATTATGTATACTAATTTTCTTTCTTTTAAGAACTTTTTAATTAGGATTGTATTTATAATTTAGGTTTCTGTGTTATGTCTATACTTTTAAAATATAGAAATTAAAATTAATGAAAAAGAAAAGAATAGATATATAGAAAGAATAAGATGATATTTAAGTATATGTGTTATGTTTATATTTTTAAATAGAAATTAAAATTAATAGAAAAGAAAAAAATAAATATATATATTAAAATAAATTAACTTTAAGTTATTTATGTTAAAACCACCAAAATTATATTTAAGTGTTACAGTAGTTTGTTAAAATGAGAATCAAAACTAAATTGCAAAGTTCACTTTAAAAATACCCCCTGTGCTTAAAATCCATTCCTATATAAATAATTTTAATTCCTATATAAATAAGAATGACCTTACATGATTTAGAACCATGCTGAAATGTTAATTTAGTTTTATGACTATGTGACCTGGCAAGTTTACGGTAATTTAAAGAGACGTATTAATTTAGTTTTATGACTATGTGACCTGGCAAGTTTACGGTAATTTAAACGTTGACATAACTAATTCAAGAAAATACCATTGATGAAACCAAGATTGAAATTATGGAGGAAATTGGAAAATGAAATTATCAAGATTGGAATTATGCAGGAAATTGGAAAATGAAATGGAATTTTTTATGTGATTTCGTTACTAACATTCCGCAACGCTAAACTTGAGATTATCTGAAAAGGTGTTCTAAAAACTGCTGAGTAATGAGATGAAGAAAGACCAATTCGATTAGTGACATTCTGTTTTCGTTAGAGTATTGATATTTTGATTAATCATATCTATTTTGTAAATTTTTATTGTGATTTAAGTTATGTTAATAGCTATGAAAACTGATCAGTTAGACATAACTAAGCATAAGATTATGTTTTTTGTAAATTTTTATTGTGATTTAAGTTATGTTAATAGCTATGAAAACTGATCAGTTAGACATAACTAAGCATAAGATTATGTTTATTAATTTGATTGGTTTAAAATATTTTTTTTATATTATAAATATATTTATAATTTAAATATATATGTTATATTAATAATTTTAATAAATTAAAATTAATGTAAAAGAAAATTTGATTTTTTTATTATTATTATTATTATTATGTTAATGTCTATCTTTTAAATACCAGAAAAATTGTGCTTATATTTTTTTATTATCCTTTTTAACTTTAAGTTTAATAAAACTATACTATTAATTATAATTATATATAATGATACATAAATCTTACAAAAAATTAGCAAGGTAGGTAAAATGTAACAAACCTTAAAAAATAGTTTTCTATGGCTTTAACTAACTATAGATATTATTGTCTACAGTTATACACATCACCAAGTTGAAAAAGCTGATTAAGAAGAAATCCTCATTATAAAAATATGTCTTACCAGATAAAATTGAAATTAATAATAGGGATGTACACTAACTTGAAGAAGATGATGGCAGTCAAAATATGTCCCCACTGATCAAATTGAATTAAGAATTAAGACAGATGAACTATATTAATGAGATAGATAAACAACAAGTTGAAGAGTAAATCCTCACTAAAAAAATGTTCCAGACAAATAAAATTGAAATTAAACTCAGCAGATAGAATTGAATTAAAAGTAGGGATGTACACTATGTTGAAGAAGATGATGGCTCTCAAAATATGTCCCCACAGATCAAATTGAAATTAAGAGTTAAGAAAGATGAACTATATTAATGAGACAGATAAACACCAAGTTGAAGAGCAAATCCTCACTAAAAATCTTTCCAGACAAATAAAATTGAATTTAAGAGTTTAAAGGAATTCCCTAAATTACTAGGATAGAGAAGGTAAATTCATCATGAAGTAATCATTAAAAAAACATATTGAAGTTAAGAGTGATCCGCTAGATTAGTAGGATAGACAAAGTAAATTAATCATAAAGTAATCATTAAAATAAATGGACGGACTCACAGCATAATAAAGAAAAGATCAGCACACTCATATATAAGGAACCAATTAAAAATATTTAAATTTGGCCGTTACCGAAAGGAGAAAATCAATTTAGGCAATCAATATTGGAGCGTTTCTCTATTACGATTCAATTTAGGTATGCAACATAAAATTACGATTAATTTTAATTGACATGTCTAAGCATCAAGATGACGAGTACTTAATCAACAGTATTTAGATTGATTTTTTCAAAAGAATTTTAATTTATAATTAAAAATATTTAAATTTCAAAATATTAAAAAAATTAACTTAATATTTATATATATTTTTAAATGATTAATTTTAAACTTTAATATATTTACTTAAATTATAAATATATTAATAAATATATGCAAATATCTTGTCACAAATTCACGCAATGATAAGTGATTTATGGAAATCTCTTTGTTACAAATCACTTTAGTCTTTGTAAATTACTCCCAAGTATATTAAATAAATATTTCAAAAGAATTTAATTATTTATTTTTTACTTATATATTTTCATAATAACATATTTATAATTATACATATTAATTATATTTTAATATTTATAATTGCACATAGCTATATTCAAGAATTACTTACATGTTTGAAGCCATTATATTTATTAGTCATGATCTAAAAACGCAGTAACACTTTTTTTTTTTCTTTTCTAATCTTTTATCTCAGTAATAGCTTACTTATGCAGATAATTATATATCATAAATTTTCTGAAAAGTTCTCACATTCTAAGAAAAAACTAAACTGCAAGTTTACTAATCATTTGGACCTAACTTTGAGTTGAATATTTCGGTCGGTTTTAGAAGATCACAGCCCATCGAGTTCTTAAACGGCCTCGGATCCTTGATTATGCATTCCTAAACTGGCTCGGAGAACATAAGTGTAGTAAAAACCCTAATCGATAATTCTACATAACAAAAGTCCTCCTAATTATATAATATAACACCAAGAATAATTCATCCGTGGAACTATAATTATATGACATCCTCTGCTCCTAATTATATAATATAACACCAAGAATAGACGGCAAATGGTGGAGATAAAATTTCATTTAATGTGAAACCAGCCAGATTTAAGAGTGTGAAGGAGTAACCCTACATGCTAGAGTTTGGACATGACAAGAATAAAATAAGATCAATTTAGAAAACTTAGTTTACTCATAAGACTGTCTTAACATTAGAGAGCTCCCTATTATAATGATTAAGGCGGTTTCGCACCAATTAATACTAGAAAATTCTTATATGCAGTATGCAAACTAATCTGCCACGTTAAATCAATCTAATATGGATTTTATTTTATTCCATTGCATTAGGAAGATATGAAAGGGAAACGATGTACCTGTTTCATTTTCTTCTGCATTTGGGCGTGTAGACGATCCAGCTGTTTCATTTTCTTTTGCAGTTGGGTGTGTAGGCGATGCGCCTGTGTAGACGATCCAGCTGTGTAAACGCCACAGTGCCTCCTCAATTGTTTCAAATCAGGGAAAGGAAGGAAAGAAAATTAGAGCCACCAAAGACATCAACTCAACGGTTCCTTCTTGTGAAATAAAGTTTAAAACAACAAAAATCAAATCAGAATGAAGGGAGAATTTTCATTGACAAATTTCAATTACAATTGAATCAAAACAGAAAAATAGAGTGAAGAAATTATTACATTATAAACATGGATTTTGTGTTTCTATTGCATTAGGAAGCTATGAGAGGGAAACTGTAGGTTTATTTACCTGTCTCATTTTCTTCTTTAGACGATCCAGCTGTTTTCGATGTTCCTGCTCAAATATATCAGTCGCATTCGCTGAGAAGCCATGAAAAGCACAGTTCCTTAATTGCTTCAATTCTGTAATAAAAAATTAACACCACAAATTGAAAAAAGTTAGAAATCAAATTTTGATTGATGAATTAAAATGCAAGATTCATCATATAAAATAATGAAATGAAAGAAATAACGAGAAGGAAGGAAGCCATATGCACATCAGGTTCGCCAATTGAACTCCATGCCGCATTTTCTTATGTGATTCTGCCATGATTTCCCCAAATGTGAGTCTGGCACGATTTCCCCTCTCATATACAATGCAGAGATCAAACAATATAACATGATGGCTCAACACATTGACAGAGCGTTCACAAGGCCGAACAAAGAGAGAGGAGCGTGGGAGGTAAGTGAAAGCAAAGATCATACAATAATCACAACAAAAAAAGAACGTTTTATGGAGTTCAAACGCACAAAACGGTGGTTATTTTCGTAACGGATACTATTCAGGAAATTCAAATTGAGTTAAAAAAATCAAATTGAACGTGACTGAAATGTGAGACACTGGATCGGATTTTCAATAGGATCGAACGGTAGAGTTTGTTGATGTCTTAAGTGTCAGATATTTTGTCAGAAGTGTCAGAGATTTTGCTTTTATTCGGTGATTTTCTCAGAGATTTTGCTTTTATTCGGTGATTTTCTTAATTATACTATTCAGGGACTTATAATTTTTAAAAATTATATTTGATAATTAATTTATTTATAAAAAAATTTAATATTTTTTCTTAAATATATAACATTTTGTGAATGTAAATTTATATTTCAAGTTAAATATTTGAAATTAGATCTTGAGCTTAATACAATTATTTCTTTCATTTCCCTTATGTAAAAAGTTTTATTTAATATTCAAATAATAACAAAATTAAATGGAAAGATATACAACTATTATTTTAAAAGTTATTCTAAAAAAATTAAAACTATGAATATATTATATATTATAATTATTAATTAAATACATGTTTAAATAATATTATAGATGAATTTTAAATACTAATATTATTTTAATAATCTAATTAATTATCCTTGTATTTTATAAATTTAAATACAAATCAATTTTGTAAAATCCAAAATATATATAATTTCTTTGAACTCATAATGAAAAATGAGAATATATTTTACTATAATTATGTTGATAATAATAGTGATTAATATACCAATTTTCTATTTTCCTTTCATATATTAATAAGTTATGGTTATTACTAGAGTTGTAAATAATTTGAAATAGTAGTGAATATAGAAAAATAGTTTAAAGGAATGTTTTCCATTCTTCATCTTCTTATTACCAAAATGAGTAATGTAACAAATATTATGAAATTCAGGCATAACGTGGTCAAAGAAGAAAAATATAGGAAAAACCATTTTTCATTCTCCACCTTATTAGTATCCAAAGATTACATATTAATTCCACATTTATTGTGATCCTAGTTAATAAAGATTTATGGAAATTTATTTTATTAGAGTGATCTTTTTTTAGTTTTCTAGTTTTTCATTTTTATTCACCTTTAGTTTTTTTCTATCTAACTTATTAGTGTTATGGGTTTATATGTATTTAATTATTCTCTTTGATTATATTGAGATAACATCTATCTTACAATCTCTTTAATATTGTGCTCTAAAATTTAGTGCTCTATTTCCTATTGTAATTATATTTAGCTAATTTAATACATATATATTTTTAATATTATTTGTGAATCTATATTATATATATTTTTAACTTAATTGTTTTTTAGCCCACATCAATTAGAGACATAGAACTTCTCACCCACTTGGGTTGTAGAAAGTGACTTTTAATTTAGAAATAGTATAAATATATTTTTTTTTTTACTCGGACATAATGAACTACTATAACTCTCTTATTCCTCATTTTTTTATTGTGTCACAATTTCTCCTTAGAGGAGAAGCTATTAAAATAAGAAATCAAGTTAGTGCGTAGATTGTAAAACTCACATTAGTGGTAGAAGAGATCCAAGGTGCCACTTAGAGAAGCATAACATCTTAAATAAGACAGAGCATGAGACAAGAAAATTAAGAAATCAAATCATCTCTATTATTTTGTAAGGTCTCTGTGCTTAAGCTTTAATTATTATTTTGACTAAGGTTGATAAATTCAAATTTGTAACTAAGTGGGAAAAATACATGTCATTATCATCATCATCATCATCATCATTATTATTATTATTTTTCAGCAAGCTAGTATCTTGACATTTGGCCTCTTATGAAGGAAATTGTAAAAGAGAGTTAAAAACACTTATGTTTAATATATGGAAAGTTGGAACAATGATGTTAGAGCTTGGTGAACCATGACCCCATAGGTGGGGACATAGGCCTATTGCTCAAAGAGAGAAAGATGACAAATGTTATAATTTTTGTTTTGAGGAACCATGTAATGTCCCCTCCTATCATACCAGCATGATAGAGAGGATCGTGATGCTAAAACCGGGCATCTAGCCCCATATCCATTAAGTAAAAACTCATTGATAAGGAGACATATGCATGTGCATGTTATAGAAACACAGCGGAATTTAAAAATCATTTTTAATATATAGCATACATTCAACATTTCTATGACAGCCATTAAATAAAGATATTTCAGAATTTATAACAGAGAACACTTATCTTAACAAGTAGTCCCAAGCAACTGGCTGTGCAACTGCAACGTTCCACCCAACCATAGGCCAGCTGTGCTTATCAACTTCTTGATACAACTGCCACCCCCAAGCTGGGCATGATTTATACAAGGAACCAAGGAACAACAGACTCACACATAGCCAAGCATATACCAAGATGAGCCAAGCCAATCTACAATTGGGTTTATCAGGCTGCTAGGAAATGGAAAGGAAGAATTGCTAAGCTAGTGAGCTGCTAGGAAATGGAAAGGAAGAATTGCTAAGTTAGTGAGCTCAACCACAGAGCTATGGATACCTCTACAAGATCTATTTAGCTTGGCACCCACAATGCCTACACACCCCACTCAAGGAAGTATTCCCTTCACCAATTCACAGTCCCTCGGGCCATACCTTCCAATTCTTAGAGTGTCCGAGGTGTGCATAAAAGAGTAGCCAGCCCTCTTGATCTTCTTGAGAGGTTATTCTCCCCACTAGGTTTATCAAGCCAATTCTGTCCACTACCACTCCAAAACTTTTGCTCACAGGTTCAAACCAAAACAGGAATGCACATAACAACAAAACCACAATTGCTGGGCATGAGGAAAAACGTTTCCTTCAATGGGATGCCCAAAGAGGATGTTTCTACCAATTCAGAAAAATGTGGGAAAGCCCAAAAACGAAATGGCAATTGGGGAACGACCCTCGAGAGCAGAAATCGTTTTCAGAAAAATGTCCATGGGAATTTTGGGGCAAAAACGACCTCCATCACAGTCCCAAATCGTGGCCCTTCTCTCCCAGCTGCTGTACAATGCAAAAACGAGCTCCAAGGCATGGAAAATGCACGAAAAATGGTGAAAAACATGATGGAGAAAGACCCAGTAGTTCAGACTGCGTGAGAGAGGAAAGACTGTCTGTTCCGAATGGCTTTGGGCACCATTTCGCGGGTGTTTTCTTGCTCTAGGAGACAAAATACGATTTCTGAGGTTGATGGCTTGCCCATACACAAAATTGGCCGCCATACCTCTTCATTCCCAAGGCATTAACTGCCTCAACCAATTTCAATTTCTGGAAGAATTAAATGATTGGGTCCATAACCCAAAATGGGTAGTTGGTGGTTTATGGGTTTTCTCATTGACACATGGATTAACACCATTGACTCAAGGGTTTGAATAATTTCCCTCCCTATTCCTTGTAGAATCATGCCCCCATCTCTTTGTTGCATTGCATAGCTAGTTGTGGGTATTTTTCATTAAAATTCGTATTTACATGATGTCTTATTTACATTGTGCCTATCTAGCACATGAACCATAGGCAACTATTTTTAATTGCCGATACATAAAACACTAAATCAATGGTGGGGCCTTGGCCTTGAGGTCCTCACCATGATTAAATTACAATATTTACATCATTTACAATTTAATGCAAAGGGGGTCAAAATGGGGACATTACAAACCACCCTCCTAAGTTCTATGAGAGGATGCAAGGTGAACCAACTCCCAAGGAGAGAGAGTTCATCCTTGAGTAATACCAAGGAAAAAACTTACTTATATGCATATGTGTGATAGTAGGATGCTACCTAGTATGTAGAGGGAATTGTTATATGAGCACTTGAATGTGTTAGGCATTTGTTCGAAGTTGAAATCTTTGGTGTGACAGAAAGAGATGGATCATAGAGTGATACAAGAGTTCTCTGTGTGAAAGAGTTCTACTTCAATGGGAGAAGGACATGTTAGTGCTTATGATGTCATGGTTTACACTCAGGGGTGATTACTGAGCAAGTAGATTGGTTGCTCAGTGGTGTGTGATTGGGTGGAACGTGGTTGTTCCAACTCTCATTTCATCTACAAGCTAAACAGGTTCATATGTGTTTCTAGTGTGTCTACTTCCAAATGTTTTCTAATATGTTTATTTTAGTTAGTAGTTTATTTTCAACACATATTCTTTCATGTATAGTTACTAGATACTCAATATTTCATTTACTATACTAACCCATAACTTTGTTTAAAACATTAAAAGAAGTGTTTCCTATTTCATATTTATTTATATCAGTTTAGTTTGTGAAATCTTCTCATTAAAATTTTAATCTCATGTCTCTACAAGCCCTCATAGAGTGGTTTTACTTATGTTTAAGTTGTAATTTTTTATGAGAATGATAAAAATAATAACATTAGACTATAACTACTGCTGAAGTTAATCCTATCATGATTAGGATTAGTCCTTAGACTATTAAAGATAGTGGTTATTTACTTCTATGCTAATGCTTACAAAGGACATCTATTTATTTATAGACGTAGATCAAATATTATAATGTAACTATCAACCTTAGTACACAGAAGCACTTATTCATAACATTATATTCTTTTAAATAAATAACTAAATTGCAATTAGTTTGAGCTAATCAAATTGTATCCTCATAAACTAAGTAAAGAACCCTAGATTGGAATTAGTTCGAGCTAATCAAATGGTATCCTCATCAACTAAGTAAACAACCCAACATCGAATTCATATACTAAACATTCATATACTATGACTAAATAACTACAAAGCAAGTAGAGTTGGGCATCGCGACCTTTATCATAGAACTATACGATTCAAATTACGACTAAACAGAAGCACTATTTTAAGTATAAGTATGGAGAATAGGCTTACACTGTTCCCCAATCCATAGCTCAGGAAATTCACAACATAAATAACATCAGCATGGAATCCTATAATGTAAGTAACAAAAGAATGAAAGCTTTAAAACTAACAAGCATAATGTTTAATCTAATGCAGGCCTTGATCTCTATCTTCAAAGATACATAAAAAAACAGATATCAAATGGTAATGCAAAACTATACATGGCCTCGAGCAGCAGACTTAGCCCAGTTTCTCCGCTTACAAAGCATTTAGGTTTTGGGGAAGCACGATAGGTTAAGCTATAATAATAGTAAATAAAAATATAAATGGACATTCCCTTACCAGTCACGATGTCCATTAATCAAATGACGGTGCATGCAGTACCGAGAAACGTAAACAATAACTAACTAGCAATGTACATTATGATAATCAGAATAATTCTATCATGGTAATAGGGTCGATGCATGAGAGCATACCCCAAGCTCGATTGAGGTTCAACAATAAATCAATGTATGGTCGAACCTTCCGAAGAAGATCAAAATTAAACTAAGGCTATATGAGCTGAATGCCTAAAAATATACAAGTGAAACATATTACATAGTTGCAACTTCAATACAGACGAGGGAGAACATTGCTAGGCCATTCAAACACTCATTTTATCAACCGGGAAAACCCCCATAGAAATTTTATATTCGTCGCATGAGTAGAGGGGGAAATCTCCATAAGAGGCGTAGGGTAAAACCCTAAAACCCCAAAGGGGGGGTTAAAATAAAATGTATGCAGAGATACCCCCGCCCAAATTAATCCATCAGACCAGATATAAAATGTAACATCCCCTTCCATCAATTTGACCAACAGAGGGGGATACGAACTAATTTAGGGTCTCTAAATTTCGCGCTTTTCATATTAAAAATTTATAACATTTAAAATATTTGTGTAGATGCATAATTAAACATACACGAAAGAAATAAAATCTATCGACACACATATAGCATGCATATATCAACATACTTATCACAATAATCAATTAAACAAATTACATATTCAAATACAAGAGAATACTTATCCTTAAATAAATAAGATCCAAGCAATTGGCTATGTAAGAGTGATTTTCTACCCAATCATATGTAGTATGTCCAAAATATACTCTTTATGCTGACATCCCAACCCAAAGTCGGACTATGGGGCCACAATGGTGAAAGAAACACCTGCAAGCTTCTCTCTCTCTCACCCCACAACCTGTTCTTCTCTCTATGCTTAGCCAAATTCTCATACATAGCTCTACAGGGATCTCACTCAACCATCATAGCCTTGGCTCCCATAATACATGTCCCACATAACAACCTTTTGGGATCAACCATCCCCTTCACTGATCTATGGTTCTCTTGGGTGATTCATATTTCCAGGTGCTTCCACTGTGTGGATAGAAGGAGGCCAATATGATGTATGATGTTGGAGAACCACTTGTAGCCTCAATTCATGGCTTTTCAAGCATGCAAAAACAACTGAACTCAAGGGGTAATGGTTCCTAGCTTTCCCTACCTCTGTGCTCACCTACAACCATCTATTTTCCCTTCAAACATACAATTATGGATCCAAATTCAAATTCTTGGGTTATACATAGTCTAGTAATGGAAATGGGTCCAATAATGCAGAGCTCTAAGTAGTGTAGACCTGCATGAGAGAATGATAGAATGAGGGTTGACTCCATAGGATATGAGATAATGATGAAAAGAAAAATAACATAGATTCTAACCATAAAATAAAGGACTATTGGAAATTGTAGACTCACTTCTCACAAGTGACAGAACTGTCACAAAATTGCATTCAACCCCATGCTTCAATAAGTGCATGAGGTGAATTTTCCCACCAACATCACACATGCATTCAATGACTGGAAATAGTCGAAAGAAGATGATTAGTGATCCGCATCGCAGTTGGAAAGTCATCGACGTTGATACAACTTCGACAAGTTTTGACTTCGACACGACTCCGAGCCGAAAAATTTCAGGTCCAACAAGTTCCAAGTTCGACATAACTCCGACGAGTCTCGACTTCGACACACCTCGACACGTTTGCACCTTCGACATGTTCAGCAACCTCACAGTTTGCGACGTCAACAGGTAGTGTCGACATGTGACCAGTGACTGTCGAACTTCGATATACTGTCTCTCTGCCTTCCAATCGACTGTAACGGTTGAACCATTCTAACTTCTTCCTTATAACTGAACGTAACGGGTAGGCACCCAAGCGTCTCAGAAATCTATATAAGCATGTATAATATTCTAACATACATCAATCAATAGATCAATCTATCTGCTTACATCTAATAGAGAAGAACAGTTCACATTCTTTCATATTGTCTGCGCGTATTGTGTTTATCTGTGTAGTGTAATCTTGCTTTTGCTCATTCTATCTAGTAAGCTTCCGCCATAACAGAGCTGACTCATTAAGTCAAACTGTTGTCCCCCTCGTGCTTCCTGGACACGATCTGGATCATTGGTATCAGAGCACTCAGTTTTGTTCATGCTTGAGTTCTGCATATACACTTCTCTCGAAGTTACCTGACTTATGCCTGTTCAAACTCGCTCGCAATCACAACAATCCAAGCAAATGCTACCTCCAGAATTGACAGATGAAATAGACAATAGACATGCAGCCGATGAGATAGTACAGGTTATTGAGCAAGCTCTGGCTCGACAACGGACTGAAATGTTTACCCAGTTCAATGAGATTCACATGCAATTTACTTCGACATCCGGAGGATCTTCGACGAGAATTCACTCCGATAAAATCAGCCCCTTCAAAGTGCAAATGAATTTGGACATATTGAATCTTGAAGGTAAGATTGACGCGGAATCCGTCGAAAATTGGGTGCAACAATTGGAATCCTATTACACTGTAATTCAACTCTCCAAAGCTGAAAAACTCACCATTGCATCCTTAAAGATGTCAACATCCGTGCACTGCTGGTGGGAGAACCTCTCGACAAAGATGGAGAAAAGCGAAGACCCCATCGACACATGAGATAAATTTGTCGAACACATCCGAAAGTAATTTTACCTACCCAGATACCTCAAGCAGTAGTATAAGAAGTGGCAGCAACTAAGGCAATGGAAAGACCAATTAGTACAGAGTTACACCGACGAGTTCTACCGACTCATGGCAAGACTTGGCATCCAAGAAGAAGATAAATTGCTTGTTATAAAGTACATCAATGTATTGTCCTAGTACATCCAACAGGAGATGGAATTTCTGACTATCAATATGCTTGCAGATGCATTCCACTACGCCAACAAACTTGAAATCTAGCAAAAAGAGAAAGCACACTTTGCGACAAAGATGACATCAGGATGACCACCCGATAAGAAGGCACTAGCCGAATTCGACAAGTCTAAATCTTCTCAGCCGACACCGCCAAAGCCAGACCACAACAAGAAGCCTTTTCACAAGAGGGAACGTAGCAAACAACCGTTGATCGAAAAATGGTGTGATTACCACCACGCATATTGGCATGATATGTCTGAATGCAAAGCTCGGAAGACATTTTTGACGAAAGTGTTGAACTCCGATGCGTTCTACAAGACTATGGAAGAATAAGATCCAGACGCAACGACCCTTTTGACATCGACCACTCCATTAGCCTCAACTATCTTCGACGAGGAGGAACAAGAACGCCTGTTCCATACATGAATTTGGGTCTAGAGCAACCCATTACATTTGATTATGGACAACGGTAGCCAAAATAACTTTGTTTCTGAAGATCTCATGAAGAAACTAGGTCTTGTTACCACTCCGCATCCTCAGCCTTACAACATCGATTGGATGAAGGATGGACAAGAACTTCAGATCACTCGATAATGCAAAATCACTTACTTCCTAAAACCTTTTGAAGATGAAGTACTCTGCGACCTGGCACCACTCTCCGTAGCTGAGACCCTATTTGGAAAACCTTACCTCTCGGATAGACTTGAAAGTTATCAGTCATAGCCTCAGAAGGTGATTGTCTGAATCTGAAATCGATGGTTCAACATACCAGAGCGTCAACCTATACCAACGGTTGCACTGATATCTAGCATACAGTCAAAGAAGCTCATAAATCATGCTCAGAAGTTCGAATTAATCATGATCAAACCGCAACATTCTAAGAAGACTACAGTGACGATTCGAGTCACCGACCCATGCAGCTCTTGACAGAAGCAGTAAGTCGATTAAATTCTCGATGAGTACCAGAACCTCTTTCAAGTTCGAGACGAAGTACCTCAACATTGTCAAGTAAAACACTCCATTGAACTTGTTCATGGTTCTTTTCCTAACGCATTTGTTTATAGAAGATCCATTCTCTAAAATGAAGAGATTCGCAGACAGATTCAAGAATTAATCGACAAAGGTCATATCCAACCCAGCTCCTCTCCTTGTGGAAGCCCTATCATCCTAGTTCTGAAGAATGACAGGACTTGGCGCATGTGCATCGACTATCTCTCAACAAAATATTAGTGAAGAATCTGTACCCTCTGTTGCAAATAGAGAGCTCATCGAATGTCTGAAAGGTGCTACATTCGTTACTAAGCTCGACCTCAAGTCGGGATACCATCAAATTCCAATCGAGCCCTCAGATGTGTGGAAAACGGATTTCAAGACCAAGGAAGGATTGTTTGAATGGTTAGTCATGCCTTTCGGCTTAACCAATGCACCTGCGACCTTCATGCGACATATGGAAAACCTTCTTCGACCTTTCATCAACAAATGGTTTATTGTTTATCTCAATGATACACTGATTTTCAGTCGATCATGGGAAGAACATGTCGGACATATTCGACAAGTCATCAACACTCTCCAACAACATCGGCTCTATCTGAACATGGACAAGTGCTCTTTTGAGATGACCAGCATCAAATATTTGGGGTATGTAATTGACTCTGCAGGTATTCACATCGATCCAGACAAAGTACAGATCCTCAAAGATTGTCCCATTCCTAGAAGCATTCAAGAACTAAGAAGTTTTCTTGGTTTGGCGAATTTCTATCAACGATTCATACTCGGCTTCAGTCACATAACTTGGCCCTTGAATCAGTTGAAAAAAGGAAGTGGGAAAACTATCTTCCAATGGACAACAACACAACAAGTAGCTTTTGAATAGCTCAAACATAAGCTCTGCACTGCACCAGTACTTCTGTTACCTGATTTGCATCATCCCTGTGAGATTGAGATAGACGCATCAGACTATGCCTTGGGTGCAGTGATCACTCAGTCTGGTCACCCAATCACTTTTCATTCCGAGACTTTTAACGACACAGTTAGAAGACACTCGACGTATGAAAAATAACTATACGCCATTGTGCAAGCTCTCAAGCAATGTAGGCATTACATCATTGGGAAGGAATGGTCATTCTCACTCACCACAAGCCTCTAAAGTTCTCTTATGTAAAAGAGACCAGCTAGACTGTTGTTGCCTAAATCTTTGAAATTAGATCTTCAGCTTAACATAATTATTTCTTTTATTTCTCTTATGTAAAAGGTTTTTTTTAATATTTAAATAATAACAAAATTAAATGGAAAGATATATAATTATTATAAAAAAATTAAAATTATAAATATATTATATATTATAATTATTAATTAAATACATGTTTAAACAATATTATATATGAATTTTACATACTAATATTATTTTAATAATCTAATTAATTATCCTTGTATTTTCTAAATTTAAATACAAATCATTTTTTGTAAAATCCAAAATATATATAGTTTCTTTCAATCCATGATGAAAAATGAGAATATATTTTACTATAAAAATGAGAATATATTTTACTATAATTATGTTGATAATAATAGTGATTAATATACCAATTTTCTATTTTCCTTTCATATGTTAATAAGTTATGGTTATTACTAAAGTTGTAAATAATTTGAAATAGTAGTGAGCATAGAAAAAGAGTTTAAGGGAGTGTTTTCCACTCTCCGTCTTCTCAATACCAAAATGAGTAATGTAATAAATATTGTGAAATTCAGACATAATGTGGTCAAAGAAGAGAAATATAGGAGAAACCATTTTTCATTCTCCACCTTATTAATATTCAAGATTACATATTCTTTCATTGGTGTTATTATAGGTTTTGTGAGACCCAATAAACATTAATTCTACATTTATTGTGATCCTAGTTAATAAAGATTTATGGAGATTTATTTTATTAGACTTATCTTTTTTTAGTTTTCTAGTTTTTCATTTTTATTCACCTTAGTTTTTTTTCTATCTAACTTATTAGTGTTATGGGTTTATATGCATTTAATTATTCTTTTTTATTATATTGAGATAACATCTATCTTACAATCTCTTTAATATTGTGCTCTAAAATTTAGTGATCTATTTCGTAATTGTAATTATATTTATCCAATTTAATACATATATATTTTAATTTTATTTGTAAATCTATATTATATATATTTTAACTTAATGGTTTTTTTTTGCCCACATCAATTGGATACATGGAACTTCTCACCCACTTGGGTTGTAGAAAGTGACTTTTAATCTAGAAATAGTATAAATATACCTTCTTCTTTTTTTAACTCGGGACATAATGAACTACTATAACTCTCTTATTCCTCATTTCTTTATTGTGTCACAATTTCTCCTTAAAGGAGAAGCTATTAAAATAAGAAATCAAGTTAGTGCGGAGATTGTACAATTGACATTAGTGGTAGAAGAGATCCAAGGTGCCACTTAGAGAAGCATAACATCTTAAATAAGACGGAGCATAAGACAAGAAAATTAAGAAATCAAATCATCTCTATTATTTTGTATGGTCTCCGTGCTTAAGCTTTAATTATTATTTTGACTAAGGTTGATAAATTCAAATTTGTGACTAAGGGGGAAAAATACATATCATTATCATCATCATCATTATTATTATTATTTTTCAGCAAGCTAGTATCTTGACATTTGACCTCTTATGAAGGAAATTGTAAAAGAGAGTTAAAAACACTTATGTTTAATATATGGAAAGTTGGAACAACGATGTGAGAGCTTGGTGAACCATGACCCCATAGGTGGGGAACATAGGCATGTTGCTCAAAGAGAGAAAGATGAAAAATGTTATAATTTTTTTTTTGAGGAACCACCCTCCTAAGTTCTAGGAGAGGATCCAAGGTGAACCAAATCCCGAGGAGATAGAGTTCATCCTTGAGTAATACTGAGGAAAAAACTTACTTATATGCATATGTATGATAGTAGGATGCTACCTAGTATGTAGGGGGAATTGTAATATGAGCACTTGAATGTGTTAGGCATTTGTTTGAAGTTTAAATCTTTGGTGTGAGAGAAAGAGATGGATCATAGAGTGATACAAGAGTTCTCTATGTGAAAGAGTTCTACTTCAATGGGAGAAGGACATGTTAGTGCTTATGATGTCATGGTTTACACTCAGGGGTGATTGTTTAGCAAGTATATTTGTTGCTCAGTGGTGTGTGATTGGGTGGAATGTGGTTGTTCCAACTCTCATTTCATCTACAAGCTAAACATGTTCATATGTGTTTCTAGTGTGTCTACTTCCAAATGTTTTCTAATATGTTTATTTTAGTTATAATGTTTCGTCTAGTTAGTAGTTTATTTTAAACACATATTCTTTCATGTATAGTTACTAGGTACTCAATAGTTCAGTCACTATACTAACTCATAACTTTGTTTAAAAGATTAAAAGAAGTGTTTCCTATTTCATATTTATTTATGAGTTTAGTTTGTCAAATCTACTCATTAAATTTTTAATCTCATGTCTCTACAAGCCGTGGTAGAGTGGTTTTACTTATGTTTCAGTTGTAATCTTTTATGAGAATGGTAAAAATAATAAATTTAGACTATAACTATTGTTCAAGTTAATCCTATCATGATTAGGATTAGTCCTTAGACTATTAAAGATAGTGGTTAACTATCAACCTTAGTACACAGAAGCACTTATTCATAACACTATATTCTTTTAAGTAAATAACTAGATTGCAGTTAGTTCGAGCTAATCAAATTGTATACTCATAAACTAAGTAAACAACCCTAGATTGGAATCAATTCGAGCTAATCAAATTGTATCCTCGTCAACTAAGTAAACAACCCAACATCGAATTCATATACCATGACTAAATAACTACAAAGCAAGTAGAGTTGGGCATCGCGACCTTTATCATAAAACTATACGATTCAAATTATGACTAAACAAGAGCACTATTTTAAGTATAAGTATGGAGAATAGGCTTAGACTACTCCCCATTCCATAGCTCAGGAAATTCCGACGACATAAATAACATCCACATGGAATCCTATAAAGTAAGTAACAAAAGAATGAAAGCTTTAAAGCTAACAAGCATAATGTTTAATCTAATGCAGGCCTTGATCTCTATCTTCAAAGATACATAAACAAACAGATATCAAATGGTAATGCAAAACTATACATGGCCTCGAGCACTAGACTTAGCCCAGTTTCTCCGCTTACAAAGCATTTAGGTTTTGGGGAAGCATGATAGTTTAAGTTATAATAAGAGTAAATAAAAATATAAATGGACAATTCCCTTACTGGTCTAACCTTCCAAAGAAGATCAAAATTAAACTAAGGCTATATGAGCTGAATGCCTAAAAATATACAAGTGAAACATATTACATAGTTGCAACTTCAATCAACCGAGAAAACCCCCATAGAAATTTTACATTTGTTGCATGAGTCAAGCGGGAAATCTCCATAAGAGGCGTAGGGTTAAAATAAAATGTATGAATGGAGCCAAGACACCCCCACCCAAACTAATCCATGAGACCAGACAGAAAATGTAACACCACCTTCCATTAATTTGACCAATAGAGGGGGATATGAACGAATTTGGGGCCTCTAAATTTCGCCCTTTCTATATTAAAAATTCATAACATTTCAAATATTTCTGTAGATGCATAATTAAACATACACAAAAGAAATAAAATCTATTGGCACACATCTAGCATGCATATATCAACATAATTATCACAATAATCAATTAAACAGATTGCATATTCAAATACAAGAGAATACTTATCCTTAAACAAATAAGATCCAAGCAATTGGCTATGTAAGAGTGATTTTCTACCCAACCATAGGTACTATGTCCAAAATATACTCTTTCTGCTGACGGCCCAACCCAAAGTCGGACTATGGGGCCACCATGGTGAAAGAAACACCTACAAGCTTCTCTCTCTCACCCCACAACCTAGTCTTCTCTCTATGCTTAGCCAAATTCGCATACATAGCTCTACAGGGATCTCACTCAATCATCATAGCCTTGGCTCCCACATAACAACCTTCTAGGATCAACCATCCCCTTCACCGATCCATGGTTCTCTTGTGTGATTTATATTTCTATGTGCTTCCATTGTGTGCATATAAGGAGGCCAATATGATGTATGATGTTGGAGAACCACTTGTAGCCTCAATTCATGGCTTTTCAAGCATGCAAAAGCAACAGAACTCAAGGGGTAATGGTTCCTAGCTTTCCCTACCTCTGTGTTCACCTAAAACCATCTATTTTCCCTTCAAATATACAATTATGGATCTAAATTCGAATTCTTGGGTTATACATAGTCTAGTAATGGAAATGGGTCCAATAATGCAGAGCTCTAAGTAGTGTAGACCTACATGAGAGAATGATATAATTAGGGTTGACTCCATAGGATATGAGATAATGATGAAAAGACAAATAACATAGATTCTAACCATAGAATAAAGGACTATTGGAAACCGTAGACTCACTTCTCACATGTGACAGAACTATCACAAAATTGCATTCAACCCATGCTTCAATAAGTGCATGATGTGACTTTTCCCACCAACATCACACATGGATTAAATGACTGGAAATTGTCGAAAGAAGATGATTAGGTCATTTAATTCACATGGAAAGAATAGGATGAGTTCTAAGGTTGACACTAGGAAACAAAGTATTTAGTATCCCATAGGCCCCCTTTTGTTGTCCCTTCTAGTGGAATCATAGCCTCTCTAGTGCTCTTTACACAACCATCTTGGACCATTTTATTATTTATGAAACATAATACTTACATATATTTCGAGTTAGCATGATAAGCCAATCATATGGTCGAAATGAAAATATATACATCATGTACATTCCTGGCCATTCACTAGTCAGGCCTTGGCGTTAAGCTCTACACTAGGAATCCATACTAGCATATTTACATCATTTACATAATTTTGGTTAAGTACATTCGAAGTAAAAAGAATGGGTATTACAATCCTGTTTTCCTTGGAATAACATCATCGTTAGCGTTTTCTCAAGGTCAAAAGAAAAATGGATATGACTCTTTCATGGTATCCTCTAGCTCCATGTTGCCTCATCAGGACCAAAGTGATTCCAGTGCATCTTTACCTGTCTCATGGCTCAATTCCGGAATAATGTTACCTTCCTCTCTAGGATGCGTAGTGGCTTGTTTTATAATTTTCCATCGATTTCTGTTAGTCCGAGATGTAATGAGATGAATATAATGCATGGCAAGCCATGATGAAGCTCAAATTTTATATATTTTGGAGTTGAATCTATGTAGAATTGAGATATAAATGTAATTCTTATTGAATTTATGTGTAAGTAAAAATTATTAATTGTTTTAAACATATAAAATAATTTTAGAGGAAATTTATAGTCCGCGATAGTGCCTTCGATACCAGTGGACATGGATTTTTATTAGATGGAAAAAAACATAGATGTAAGAGGTTCCTCGAGGACAAATCTCTTACACTTAAATGACGACATAAAACATAGTGAGATTTTCTGAAAAAGAAGTGAGTAGTTTATAACAACATGTAAACATCACTACAACAAAATAACCCTTTAGGGGCGGTTTTGGCTTGCAAGGGTCTTGGTTAAACCCCCCCTAAAAAAAATTTCAGACCTTTGGAGGCGGTTTGTCAAAACCCCCCCTAAAAGTCATGGAAATTGGACTTTTGGGGGCGGTTTTTTTAAATCCGCCCCCAAAAGTCCTGAAATTTTACTTTTGGGGGCAGTGTTTGGAAACCCCCCCCTAAGCCCATTTCTCATAACATTTGGGGGTGGTTTGTCAAAACCCCCCCTAAAAGTCATGAGAATTGAACTTTTGGAGGCGGGTTTTTTGGAACGCCCCTTAAAAGTCATGAGAATTGAACTATTGGAGGCAATTGTTTGAAACCCCCCCCTAAAAGCCAAATTATCATAACTTTTGGGGGCGGTTTGTCAAAACCCTGCCTACAAGTCATGAGAATTGAACTTTGGGAGGCGGTTTGTTTGGAACCCCCCTTAAAAGTCATGACAATTGAACTTTTGGTGGCGATTGTTTGAAAACCCCCCCTAAAAGTGGAATTCTCATAACTTTTGGGGGCGGTTTGTCAAAACCCCACTTAAAAGTCATGAGAATTGAACTTTGGGAGGTGGTTTCTTTGGAACCCCCCTTAAAAGTCATGAGAATTGAACTTTTGGAGGCGGTTGTTTGAAAACCCCCCCTAAAAGCTCAATTCTCATAAATTTTGGGGGTGGTTTGTCAAAACCCCCACTAAAATTCATGAGAATTTGTAAAATCTCAAGCACAGTTGAATCTAGCTACTGTGGATTCCTCACTGGTGAAAGATTGCACAACATTTGCAAGAATCAGCATAAAAAATTTAAATGAATGAAGAACAATACACATGAATTGGTGAATAATGTCAATATTATTAACTGTCCAACCTTAACAAAGGTTAAGAACACTCATATATACAAATCTGGAAGAATTCGAATCCATCTGGAGTGTTCACACTGATCTAGCTTAGAAAAAGCTCAAACCCCCCTAGGTTGACCAAAATATCCCAAACCATCCCAAACTGGTTCGAATCTGCAGTGTGAATGCTGGGAATGACTGGACAGGCCCATGTGACCTCACACATGTGAAGAAACTGGTTGGTTAGAGGTTTGGAGTCTAAAATTGGTCAAAAATGTGACAAAACAAGGCAAGATTGTCCACAAAGAGAGCAAATGCGCCCTAGGTAGAAGAGAAGCATGCTGAGTGCATTAAATGACCTGAGGAGGGCGCTCTAGGCATGCTGAGTGCATTAATTGCCCTGGGGAGCGCTCCACTTAGCTGGTTTGACTCAGCATTTGTTCACATTTGCCATCTAGTTCATGATAATTGACCATTTAGTAGCTAATCAACTTAGGGATGTAATCATTAATCACTTGGGATAATTAATCATCATTAATAAATGATTAATGTACATAGGTGGAAAAATGTTCTAACACCCCCCCTTAAGCTAGACTTAGTGAAATATCAAAAATTAAGGCCTTGGCAACTAGGCTCAAGTCACCTTTTACATCATAAAATTTATTTGTCCATGTAACCAAGGTAAGGAGGAAAACCACATGGGAAATAAAACCTCCCCTCTAAAATGGACATGTGGCATATATCAAAATACACCAATCATCACCATGCATCACTCACCCCAAGCAAAGATCTAAGGTGAGTGAAGGTCTTCTCGGTAAAACACTTGGTGAAGATATCAGCAGTTTGCTCACTGGATGGGCAATACTGCAATGCTATGATCCGGTCATGCACCAAACCCCGAATGTAATGCATGTGTATCTCTATGTGCTTGGTCCTCTGCCTCTGTACTGGATCGGTAGAAATCTTGATTGTACTTTGATTATCACACCAAAGAATAGTGGGTGAATCAAAGACAATCCCGAACTCTGCAAGAATACCTTGCAACCAAACACATTGTGTGGCTGCATTGACTGCTCCCCTGTACTCGGCCTCAGCTGAAGATAAGGAAATAGTGCTCTGTTTCTTGCTTGACCAGCATATAGGACCATGTGCAAGCATAAAAACATAACCGGAAGTTGACTTCCGATCAATACAATCACCGGCCCAATCAGAATCTGTAAATCCTACTAGTTCAAGGGATGAACCAGCAGCATAATGGATACCAAAAGACTTAGTACCCTGAACATAATGAAGGATCCTCTTGGCTGCCTTCCAATGGATCTCATGAGGCTCTTGCATGTGCCTTGCAACAGCCCCAACAGCATAAGACAAATCTGGTCGAGAGTGTGTAAGATACAACAAACTCCCAACTAGTTGTCTATACAACGAACTGTCAACTAGTGGTGAAGAACCCCATTCTGTAAGCTTAACTCCTGAAAGAAATGGAAATTTTGCAGACTTACATTCAGCCATCTTAAATTTCTGCAGCAAATCTGAAGCATACCTTGACTGACATACAGAAATTCCATTCACAGATTGATCAATCTCCAAACCCAGAAATTGTTTTAGCAATCCTAGATCGGTCATGGAGAATGCACTGTGCAATGCTCTCTTAACTGAGTCAAGTTCTTTGGTGCAGCTACCAGTGATCAAAAGATCATCAACATACAGTACAATAATCAATATCAGATCACTAACATGCTGCATATACACATTTGGATCAGACTTACACCTCTCAAACCCCAAAGATAGCAGAAAATTGTCCATTTTTGCATACCATGCTCTAGGAGCTTGCTTGAGCCCATAGAGTGATTTGTTCAACCTGCAAACAAGTGTATGATCAGAAATAAAACCTTCAGGCTGCTGCATATAAATCTCCTCATTCAGATCCCCATGAAGAAAGGCACTTTTTACATCCATGTGATGAATCTCCCATCGCTTGGAAGCCCCAATTGCCAAAACTAGTCTTATGGAGTCCATCTTTGCCACCGGTGCAAATGTCTCTGTATAGTCCACTCCTTGGACCTGAGAGTAACCCTTAGCCACCAACCTGGCCTTATACTTCAGATCAGAGCAATCAGATCCAATTTTGGTTCTATAAATCCACTTGCATTGCACTAGTTTCCTCTTGGGAGGAAGAGGGACCAAATCCCAAGTTTTGTTCTCATGGAGTGAGTTCATCTCCTCTTGCATGGCTGATTGCCACCTTGGGTCTGTACATGCTTCTGAATATGACATTGGATCAGATCCAACCATCAAATAACAGGCCTCACTCAGATCAGAATTATTATATGCAAAGGAATTGTGAAATTGAGATCTAGTTTTCCTAGCATCTTGGGGATCTCCCACTAGGTCTCCGGCACTTTGAATTGTTTTCTCTACCCACTTGGGCCTTGAGGGAGGGAT
Organism: Larix kaempferi; assembly: GCA_027924585.1. NCBI lineage: Eukaryota > Viridiplantae > Streptophyta > Pinopsida > Pinales > Pinaceae > Larix > Larix kaempferi. Next base: position 2,510,687 of record BSBM01001870.1, on the reverse strand, counting down.
ATGTTCAGAATCCATATCAACATCATCTTCAGCAATATCAGAATCAGAAATATCAGAGAATGAATCACTACTTACTTCATCATCAAGACGAGGGAATGAGCATTCCCCATCACCTTGTTCACTAGCTTGCAAAAATTCTTCCTCTTCGAATTTGACACTTCTTTCAATGAAAGTTTTGTGAGTGGATGGATCAAAGAGCTTGTAGCCCTTTGAATCCTCTGCATACCCAACCATGATTGACTCCTTGCTTTGGGGCTGCAATGCCTTTCTCTTCTCAGGTGGAATTCTGGCCCAAGCCCTTGAGCCAAAAATTCTGAAATGTGAGACATTTGGCTTGTGGCCCATCCAAGCTTCAAATGGAGTGATTCCTTGCAATGCTTTGTGTGGTGCCCTGTTCTGAACATATGCTGCACAATTCATAGCTTCAGCCCATAATTTAGGAGACAAATCCCTTGCTTGCAACATGCAAGTTGCCATCTCTTTCAGTGCTCTATTTTTGCGCTCTGCAACACCATTTTGCTGAGGTGTGTAGGGCACTGAGTGTTGCATCTGAATGCCATGCTCTTGACAGAGCTGCTGCAAATTGTTGTTGACATACTCTCTGCCATTATCAGTCCTCAAAACCTTCATGGCCTTCCCACTGAAGTTCTCAACCATGCTCTTAAAAATCTTGAAACAATCAAAGACTTCAGATTTTTGCTTAAGGAAAAATAACCAGCAGTACCTTGAGTAGTCATCGATGAAGGTGAGCACATATTTGCTGCAGCCATAGGAGGGTGTGGGGAGTGGCCCTATGAGATCAGAATGTACTATTCCAAGAGGTTGATCAGCCCTCCTAGCCTTCCCTTTGTCATACTTCCTTTCAGGATGTTTCCCAATCATGCAACCCTTGCATGTTCCACTCGAAAATCTGATTTGGGGCAGCCCTTCTACCATATTTTCTTTGCTTAAAACTTGAAGATATCTGTAGTTTAGGTGCCCATACCTTTGATGCCATAGCTTGCTGGTCTCATTCCCATGTGACAGCAACACACTTGGTGAAGAAAATTCGAGGAAGTGGGAGAACATGTACATCTTCATGTCATGGTCTGCAACACCCTTTGCAACAATTTTCCCGGTGGAAACTTCTGATATCTCCACTTCATCCTGAGTGAAGACCACCTTCTTTGCTGCTCCAGTATGAGTCATTTGATATACAGAGAGCAAGTTTGCTGCAAGATTTGGAACATACAGCACATTGGAGAAGAAGCCATTCTCCATAGAGATTTTCCCAATGCCATGAGCAGGGATTTCTGAGTCATCTCCCATTCGAATTGAGAGACCACTGTAGGGAGCAAGTTCAGAAAACGAGTCTCTTGAGGAAGCCATGTGCCTTGAGGCACCTGAATCAATGATAAACAAAGGTGAATGAGATGAGCTAGCCACCAAAGCATGGCAGCTCTCCTTGTCTTCAGAAACGCACTCCTTCTTCTTGGAACTTTCAGGAAGAGGAATATTATTTTTCTGTAGGAGATGTGTCATGGTGTCTATGGTTTTCTTCATGCATGAGCTCTCTGGATGAAAACCTCTTTGACAGTAGCTACATTTTGTCTTCTCAGCCTTCTTTCCCTTGTTCTTGACAGGATTCGAAACCCCCTCAGAGGATTTGGGCCTCTCATCCTTCTTCTTCTTCTCTTGAGGTTTCGGCCCCCTGGGTTTTTGCTTGCCTCTTCCACATTTCGAATCTCCAGCTGCAAGCACTTGATCTTTTTGCTTGATGGAGCCCATCAAGACCAGCTTGTCTTGCTCTTGAGTTAGCATCTCCATGAAGTCAGCCAAGGATGGCATCTTCCAACCTCTAACTGTGAGCCTTGTGGAGTTGAAGGAAGACACAAAAACTGAGTATTCAGAACCCAATTTTGAGAGAATGGACAACACCAACTGTTCTTCTTTCTTCTCTATGCCACATTGTCTGATCTGCAAGACCAAGTTCTTGAACTTGGTGAAGAAGTCCTGGATGGAATCGAAATTCCCTGGGCTCAGTGAGACAAGCTCATTTTCGAGCTGGTGGCCTCTCATCTCATCAGTCTTTCCAAACAGTGTCTCAAGCTTGAGCCACACTTCATTTGGAGTTGCTAGACTTTCCACATGAAACAGGAGGTCTCTCGAAATGCTGAGACAAAGGAGGCCAAATGCCTCATCCATTCTGTTAAAAAACTTGGATTTCTCCACAGCTGAGTTTGGCTCAACCTCAGTGCCCATCGTGATTCTGTAGAGACCCTTGGATCTCAGCAAAATCACCATTTCTGCCTTCCAATCGAAATAGTTGAAGGGTGTGAGCACGTTTGGGTGAGATGGCTCCATTCTCCTCTGCTGCAATTCGCACTTGCTGACAATGCTGAACTCCAATACCTGCAAACAACTCTCAAATCACTCTGGAGGGATCTACACTCACAGATTCGAACCCTGTATGGATAGTGGGTGCATTCGGGAGAGCATCACACCTGAGAGGAGCCACTAGATTTCTCCAGTAAGCTCAAGGCAATGGCCTCAGGAATTATGTGGTTTCTCCACTGTTTCTGGCAATCCACTACAACAGTCTGCTGGTTCGAATTCTAGCTCCAAGAGCTCTGATACCATGTAAAATCTCAAGCACAGTTGAATCTAGCTACTGTGGATTCCTCACTGGTGAAAGATTGCACAACATTTGCAAGAATCAGCATAAAAAATTTAAATGAATGAAGAACAATACACATGAATTGGTGAATAATGTCAATATTATTAACTGTCCAACCTTAACAAAGGTTAAGAACACTCATATATACAAATCTGGAAGAATTCGAATCCATCTGGAGTGTTCACACTGATCTAGCTTAGAAAAAGCTCAAACCCCCCTAGGTTGACCAAAATATCCCAAACCATCCCAAACTGGTTCGAATCTGCAGTGTGAATGCTGGGAATGACTGGACAGGCCCATGTGACCTCACACATGTGAAGAAACTGGTTGGTTAGAGGTTTGGAGTCTAAAATTGGTCAAAAATGTGACAAAACAAGGCAAGATTGTCCACAAAGAGAGCAAATGCGCCCTAGGTAGAAGAGAAGCATGCTGAGTGCATTAAATGACCTGAGGAGGGCGCTCTAGGCATGCTGAGTGCATTAATTGCCCTGGGGAGCGCTCCACTTAGCTGGTTTGACTCAGCATTTGTTCACATTTGCCATCTAGTTCATGATAATTGACCATTTAGTAGCTAATCAACTTAGGGATGTAATCATTAATCACTTGGGATAATTAATCATCATTAATAAATGATTAATGTACATAGGTGGAAAAATGTTCTAACAGAATTGAACTTTGGGAGGCGATTTGTTTGGAACCCCCCTTAAAAGTCATGAGACAATTGAACTTTTGGAGGCGGTTGTTTGACAACACCCCCTAAAATCTCAATTCTCATAACTTTTGGGGGCGGTTTGTCAAAACCCCCCTAAAAGTCATGAGAATTGAACTTTGGGAAGCGGTTTGTTTGGAACCCCCAATAAAAGTCATGGGAATTGAACTTTTGGAGGTGGTTGTTTGAAAAGCCCCCCTAAAATCCCAATTCTCATGACTTGTGGCAGTCATGCTAGGTTTTTCACATCAAAGATGGTTCTCACACTCCAACTTTCCATGATCTATGGTCAAAATACAAACTCATGTGCCATAACATTATCCTTTATGGCTAATGGGCCATGTGTAGGGCCCTAATCATGACATGATTCCTACACAAGGAATATTTAGCTCGCAAGTGGGTATGGTGGCCATTTCCATATTTACGACATCATGGATGGTTCTTGAAGCCTAATCCATGGTGTCCATGGTGTTAGATCAAAATATAGTTTATAATGATTGGTAGTTACCTCAAGGTCTTGTGACCTATGGGCATTTCTCTGTACCACCACATAGGCCATAGGCAAGGAATATTTAGCTTTTGAGTAACACATTGTCATTTTTTTTTAGTATTTTCATGTCGTGGATGGTTATAGGAGCCTATATTATGGTCTAGGGCCAAAATGTAGGTTCTTGGGCAATAAAACTTTATTTTGAGACTCATGGGCCATGCATAGGGACTTGAGTCATCATACATAGCCTAGACAGGGAATATTTTGTTTATAGTCTAAGTTCTTGTGTTTATTTTTGCACTATTTTTGGTTTGATAAAATCCCATACAGTGATCTTTCAAACCTTGATGTCAAAGTCTTTGATCTAAAACCTTGGTTATAAATAACCCAAGGTCAAAGTCTATTGTGTTAGTGTGTTGATTTGGTGCAGTAGGCATGTTAGTGATTGGGTTAGGGGGTAGTGGGTAGGGTTAGAGGGACACTGGCTTAAGGGGATATTTTCTACAATTTCATAATGTGCTAGGATTTGGGGAGTTTTTGGATTAGAAGCGAGGCACCTAAGGGATCAGTGGGTTAGTGGGAAAGGGGTTCTGGTTTTGTTGGTACTAGTGGTTAAGTGGTTTATAAGTTATCATGTTATTCGGTTTGGGGATAGATGTTAAGGTTAGGTACGAGGTGAGGGGGTTAGAGGTTGAAGCTTCCTAGGTGCATGAATTCATTGCATGGATCAAGTGTGCCAAGTGCATGAGTCATTTACATGTGTTGGTTGTGTTAGGTCAATGTCTAATTAGTGGCATTATTTATGGTGGCCATTTCAATATTTGTAACACAAAAGATGGTTCTCGTGGCCTCGACTATGGCATGTGAACTAAATTTAGGGTCTAATGCCATATTAATTTTCCATGGGGTTGATGGTCCATGCATGTTAACCTAGATTAACACATAAGAATCTCTAGCCTACATGTGAGATCGTCATGATCATCATTGTCACCATCGTCGATGTCATTGTTGTTGTTGGTTTGTCCATGGTTATGTAAACCAATAAACCAACCATGGTTTAATATTTATAGGTTATGTAAACCAATAGTGGTTCTCATAAATCCCCCGGGGTGTAGACTAGTTGGAAACCATGTGCTTGTTAAGGCATACGGGCTATTAAGCATGTCATTGGTTTAAACCTCGTTGCAGCATTGAGGGTGCGTTGTGGGGAAGGCGTACTCTCCTAGGGGTATAGTGGTAGTGAGATTGGATCCCTAGAACCCGTGTCACATGAGTACCATCCCAACTCTAGTTGTCGATTCCCCTAGATAAAAAAAAAGAGTGGTTCTCATAACCTAAATAATGGTCCATGGTTAATAAATTTACTATATGATTCATGGTCCATGTGTAGGGCCCTACACATAATTACTTTACCTTACAAGTGAGATATTGTAGCCGTTTCAATATTTGTAACATTGACGATGGTTCTCGTGGCCTATACCATGGCTTATAAGCTAATTTTAGGGCCTAATACCATATTAGATTTCTATGGGGTTGATGGTCCATTCATGTTAACCTAGACTACTACATATGACCTATATATGGAATATCTAGCCTATATGTAACAATTACCTCTATTGCTCTTGAGTGATGATTAAGGCCTTGCGACATCACATAATCTCTAAAGAGTGAATATAATTTCAACTACAAGTGGGATATGTTGGAAATTTTTAGATCTGTAACACCAAAAATGAAAATTTTCCTGCCAATTTCAAAATGCTAGTAATTTTCATTCCATCACCCTTTCTTCTCATTGTTTTCCCATTTTTGTGAAGGGTGACTCAAGTGGATTCTAATGGGCAATAATGGCAACAAGAGATCATATCATAACACACACATGCACATATCCAAGGCCTATAATATATTGCAAACTAATGAGTTGAGTGAATTCAAGATGCAATTACAATAATTATTAGACAAAGGGTTCATATGACCAAGTGCATCACCTTGGATAGAACACATATCGGTAGTCAATAAGAATGATGGAACTATTAGGATATTCCTATACTCCATCCTAGTCCCACCAGTATTTTGATCATTTACATTTTCAGTCATGCATTCACTTTTAGGGTTTGCATGCATTCCAGTCATCAGTCCCAGCACCTAGCCCTCAGTTAGCTAGCCCCAGAGCTTCCTTCCACTCAGTTTCAGCCGTCCTAGCCTGTCATGCACCCTCCTTTCACCTACTGCATGAGAAGGGCGCCTTTCTCACATACCAGTCCAGTTTACTTCAGTTAGCCACCAGTCCTTCCTTGATTTAAGGCCAGACTGACTCCTCATTTCTGTTATCACTTCGATTAACCTCCAATGAGACATGACTACCTGTTCTGACTCCAGTTGGCTCCTCATGCGCCCTCCACTGATCCTCCTTCATTCAATTAGTTCCAGTTACACTCAGTCAGACTCAGTTTGACTGATGGTTGACAATTACTTGAGCATTGATGACTCCACTGATGATGAGATAGACTACTAGTTGTGTTCCGATGACACTCCAGTGATATTTTGATCACTCCATGAAGGCTAATTCGAATTGCCACCTTAAGCATTCGAATCCTCATGCATTGTATTATTTATTTGTCCATATTGTGATTAATTAATTAGTGTGTGTGAAGTATTTCTGCTTCTATCCGAGTTCTACTGTATTATTATTTTGTTGCTCATTATACTGCATTGACCACTCTTCTTCTATTTTCCTGCTTAATCATAATTATTCTCTTGTGAGGTATACAACATCTCTTAGATTTGCTGTGAGGATTTTCACATAGTATCAGAGCATGTTGAGAGTATTGTTTATCTCCATTCCTAAGAGTTTTTTGCAGGTTATTATTCAGATTTCAAGTGCAGCAGTTTCTGCATTTTTGCAGCAGTAGCAATTGCAGATATTCTCTATTGTTTTTGTAGGTCTTCTATAGCTTCTATGTATCCATCAAGAATTACTCCTCCTTCTCCATTCAACTATGATGAATGGAAACAAAAAATGATAGCATATTTGAAGAGCCATGATCTCTTTCATTGTTATTTTGAAAGAGAGTTCGAATCCCCTGAAGAGAAGATTGATTGGTTAAATAAAGGTGACGGAGCCTTTGGAGAAATTATGCTTTCTTTGCCTGAATACATGATATACCAATACCTTGATGTTATTGAAAATCCAAAAGAGATATGGGCCCATCTGGATGAAAGATTTGGAAGACAGAATAAAGGGATTGGTCCAAACCCTTTCGAGAGCAAGCAAAGTGATGCATTCGCCATCCTTGATGATCTCATTGATCATGAACTAGTATCAACCACATCTCATATTGAAGTTGTCCACAAAGAACCTGCAGATTCTACACTCATGCTCCAACTTTCTTCTCTTTCTGTGCCAGCTCACACTCTAGATATTGCAGAAGGTCCTAAATCCTCTCTTGCACCAAAGTCTGTTGGTTTGCATCATGATCACATGATTATTTTAGAGGTAAAATCAGCTATTGGAGGTAATGCATTCGCTCTCCTCAAGCAATCACCTCTTATTTACTACTATATGAGCATTATTCCATGCTTTCAGAAGGTTATTGAAGAATATGGCCATTGCCACCCGCTTGGGATAATTTCTCATGCATCTACTGGTTTTGATCTCACCTCTTATGGTTCAAAAAAGATCTCAAGAAACTATGATTCAAGCCTTGGATCTGATTTGGATTCCAAGCAATCAGCTCTCATTTACTATTGTAAGATCATTCTTTCATGTTCTCAGAAGTTTATTGAAGATAATGGCCATTGCCATTCGCTTGAGAAAATTTCTCATCCACTTACTGGTTTAGATCTCACCTCAAATGGTTCAAAGGAGATCTTAAGCAACCATGATTCAAGTCTTGGATCTGATTTGGATTCCAAGCAATCCTTATTATTTGATGGTTCCTTTTGGCATAATCTCACCCATGATGGTTCAAAGGAGAAGACAAAAGACTATCTGCATATTCATGTTTTTGATCCTACCTCAACTGATTCGAATAAGAGGTTCAAGGATCATTCTCATACTTTTGGATTTATTCTCATCACATTCGATCTGAAGAGCAAGTACACGCACATCCTTTTTTAGCATGATCCACTTCTTCCCAAGAAGAATATACCTCCAGACATTGACCAAGCATCACACCTGCTTGAGTTTGGAGCATTTATTTTTGTGTGTGCCTTACAGTCTGTTTTGAGGGGGGGTATTTTTCCCATGAAATTTTCCCCACTTCCTTGGTTTATTAACTGTTATTGTTCATTGTATTGGGTGACCTTTGGTCTTAGTTACCAGTTCCCAGGATGGATTGAGGGGGGGTGTTAGGATATTCCTATACTCCATCCTAGTCCCACCAGTATTTTGATCATTTACATTCTCAGTCATGCATGCACTTTTAGGGCTTGCATGCATCATTTAGGGTTTGCATGCATTCCAATCATCAGTCCCAGCACCTATCCCTCAGTTAGCTATCCCCCAGAGATTCCTTCCACTCAATTTCAGCCCTCCTAGCCTATCATGCGCGCTCCTTTCACCTACTGCATGAGAAGGGCACCTTTCTCACCTACCAGTCCAGTTTACTCCAGTTAGCCACCAGTCTTTCCTCGATTTGAGGCTAGACTGACTCCTCACTACTTTTATCACTCTGATTGACCTCCAATGAGACATGACTACCTGTTCTGACTCCATTTAGCTCCTCATGCACCCTCCACTGATCCTCCTTCATTCAGTTAGTTCCAGTTACACCTACCACACTCAGTTAGACTCAGTTTGACTGATGGTTGACAGTTACTTGATCATTGATGACTCCACTGATGATGAGATAGACTACTAGTTGTGCTCCGATGACACTCTAGTGATATTTTGATCACTCCATGAAGGCTAATTCGAATGGCCACCTTAGGCATTCGAATCCTCATGAATTGTACTATTTATTTGTCCATATTGTGATTAATTAATTAGTGTGTGTGAAGTATTTCTGCTTCTATCCGAGTTCTACTGTAATATTAGTCTATTGCTCATTATACTGCATTGAACACTCTTCTTCTATTTTCCTGCTTAATCATAATTATTCTCTTGTGAGGTATACATCATCTCTTAGATTTGCTGTGAGGATTTTCACAAGAACCTTTTGGATGTGCATTGGTTATTCAATGTTAAATAAGGTGACAATTAATAACAAGTATCTCCTAACCAAATTGATGATCCTCTTTATTAACTTAGATGGGAAAAGGTTTTTTCAAAGTTGGACTCAAGTTTTGGGTATCATCAATATATGAGAGCAAAGACTCATCTGCATTATTTAAGATGTGCCACCACCTGTCGCCTTGTTGTAGACACATGTTAGTGCATACCACCAACTCAAACTACGTGAAGAATGAGCTCTCCACCATCGTCATCAGTGCCTATGATCGGAGACGGTCAAGGAAGAGCTTTAGGTTAAACATGCCCGATAATGCCATGGTTCCAAAATTTACACGTATTGTTCCTGAGGAGTTGTTGTTAACATGGAGCTTTGGACTGAGTCTAATAAAATACGAGGAGGAATAATTTTAAAGTTAACCAAAATTTGAATACACTGGTCAAGGATGATATATTCAACTTCATCAATTTTGTTTCATCAATTTCCATGTGTGCCTTAAAACAGTGAGTGGAGGTGTCTTTCACCAAAATCCCGATTCCACTTTGATCCTTATTTGTTGCGCCATCGAATAATCCCATGGGGGAATTACCGAATAAATTGGATTTATCAAAATTTTTACTTTGTCCGCACCTGGATCTATGATGAATTCTTCTAATGCTTTAATAATCCTTCTCCCAACCTCCTCTAGGTTCTGTCTATAGCCTTAAAAAAGAATGGCATTCATGAAAATCCATAAGCCCCATGTGACAATAAAGGGAATTGATTTTACCTTGGGATTTGTTAAAAACCAGAGCTTTAAATTTTCTTAAAGGGGTTGCAGATGCCAATTATTTTTTACTTGAAGAATGTTACAAATCAAAGTCCAAAGATTTTGAGTAATGCTTCAATCTACTGCAAGATGTTGTATGGTCTCCTCACTGCTCAAACATAATGGATAGTCTGAAGGTCCAATTCCACCCCTTTCTCTGTAAATCTCCCCTGTTAAGACTTTATTTCATAAGCATAACCACATAAATAGAATTGATTTTGGAGGAGCTTTGATTTTCCATATCACTGTATACCACCACTTCAAATAATCATCCTCATAAAGATATATAAAGGCATTATAGGCCTCTTTTATTGTCACAATCCCTTCTATTGGGTTCCAAGTCCAAGCTAACCTATCTGGTTCTATAGATAGAGTGATCCCATTTTGGTAAATTCCCTGTATGTATGTGTTCCATTCACTGGCTAGAGTTCCTGTGAGTTCGATAGAGAGACAAATACTAGAACTTGTCAAGTCGAAGATATTTGTCTTATGTATATATGCAAGATAATAAAGGCCCCAACTGTGTAGGTGTGGTAGCAGTTATAGTATAAATCTAGATCGTCCACCTAGAAAAGGATCCAAGCCTAAAAGAACTCTCGTACCTGTACCAAACTTCCAAGCAATCCACCGCTTAACCACAGGTAGTGTAGTCAATATATTTTTCCAGATAATGGAGGCTATTGGGGAAGCAAAGTGTTTCTTCCTCAACCATGATACAACATCAACTCCTTTCAAATATTTCCTAGTCCATCTTGAAGCGATTTGGAGTGCCATCGACAAGGGTGTAATAGGGATTGAATGTTGTTCTTGAGGAACTGAAAACCACATAAGAACCAAATTACTTAAGGCTGTGTTACGTGCTGGCGGAGATAAATGGGAAGTAAATGGTTTCCTTGGTGTACATTGGTGCCATACATAATTTCATGAAGGAAGAAGTGGATAGAAATCTCAAGTTGTGGATTGAGCCTGGGAAAATTTCCTTTAAGGCAATGAATTCAAGCATGGAAAAGGTGGTTGGAGTGGCTAGCGAAGTTCCTTTGAAGCTTGGTGAATGGACTGGTGAAGGGAGCTTCATGGTCATGCTAATGGATGACATTGATGTTGTCCTTGGGAAAGAATTCATGAGGAAGGAGAATGCAATGCCTATGCCACAGTTGGATTGTTTGGAAATTCTTTTGCAAGCAGAGTTGAACATCATGCCTATTGTGAGGAGCTAACAAAGAGTTGGGAAGGTCATGTCTATGAGAGTGACGATTTATATACACCTGATTGCAGCAAACTCTCACGATGCAGCATAGACATGCCAAGGAAAAAGAAGTTTCCCAAACGACAAGATGGCATAACCAACTAGAAGAGATTCCATGAAACATTTAGAAGAATGATTGGATGCAGTTGGGAGGATTGTGAAGTCGGTTATGAAAGGAAGGCCTACTGAATTCTACTTGGCTATGAAGGAAGGAAAGAGTCGAAAGATGAGATGCGCAACAGTGACCCAAACGTAGGAAGGGGCACCAAGCAGTGGTGCAAAAGATTTAGATGAAGGAGGGCATGAATGGCTTAACAACCCAGAAGCATGATGATTGTGGGAAGAAGGTGATGGGAATATTGGTGGTAACTTTCCTCTTCTACTATACTTGAGTAGAAGGTCTGCAGAACAACCAAGAGAAGGTAGTGATTTGGGAGATGGCTAAGGGAGCCATCCTCCATTTCTTTCTCATTAGGTAATTGTGGCACAATCTTACTACCTTTGGCGTAGGTAGATGGGGCCTCGAGTGCCTTAAGTAGGAGGCACTCCAGAAGCAAAGCCAATAGGTGCTTTGACAACAGGTCTAAGTGCCAAGGTGGGTGAAGTAGCATGCTTCTCCATGATGATGACATAGGTCATCGAGTTGTGGAGAGTTCATGTAGTAGCATTGGAATGGAAAGTTTCTTAGAATGCCCAGTGACCACTCTTGCGTTCGACTATACAAACTGGGACAAAAATGTTTTTGTAATCTTGATTTTTAGAATGACAGTGCTACTTTAACTTTTGATTTTGTTTCCCTTATCGGTCAGTCTTGAATAGAACATGAGCTTCAACCATATAACAAGAACTTCAACCATCTATGTATCTCCTCTCTACTTAGTCTCCCTACATTTTACTTATGCTTCACAAACCATCCTCTACTCTGTCATACCACATAGTTAGTATGTATAACAAGATATAGGGGGAGGGCTATAGAGAAGGAGCATCCAGGGTCCTTAATTAGCTATTGAGAACAAAAGTTTCCTGGAGTCAGATAGTTCTCTTTTCTCAAACCATAGCATAGCATGTAACATGTAAGTGGTGCTTAAACTTATTCTATCCCAAGTACGTGTGGCATTCATAGTGTTGAATGAAAAATTAAAACATATATTGTTTTCATTGGAATTCAATTCTATTGTAGGGTACACAATTAGAGTGACAAAGAAACTTGCTATTGGTTTTCAATCCAATCCAACTTTTTTGTTGAACTGTTCTCTCTGATAGACTTGCAAGAAGGAGGATTATAAATGGCATAGGAAATGTAGTTGTTTGATAGAGGTGCATGAAAGTGAATTATGTTCCTCAATTCAACGAAGTAAACAAAAATTACCATTCAGATTCTTTCCCTTAACCTTTTTTACCGCCTTTCTGCATACATCTCTATTGTTCACTAATTTAGCAATAGATACAGACTAGATTCAACGCCCAATGTTTTTGGCTTCTGAAACAGTTTCTTCCTTTTTAGGCTTACATTATCATTTTTTCCATTGTTAAGTAGGCTGGAATTTATATTAGTATGAAAAATGCTAGTGATTTACAAAGATTGAACTTTTCCAAGAATAAGCATCGCGTTGCTTTTAGAAGAGTTGAAGAACACAATTCTTCATCGAGCTTGTATTGTTCGAAGCAGCCTAGGAACCCATTTTAAGAGGTATTAAATATTATTATACTGGTTAAAAGTTGGATTGGAAGTGGGCTAGCAAGCTAACTGCAGTTGCACTGATACCGAAAGAAAGATCTATTAAATTAGTTATGGAAATTCACATTGAATATCTAGAAAGTGGATTTTCTGTGTGTCTCTTAAGTTATGTTTCACTAATAAATTCCTCATGTTCAGGAAAATCATGAAAGAGTAAAATAGTATTAATTTTGGCTGTAAGGATGAAATTTGGATTGGAATGGGGTTAGCAAGTTAATTGTATTATTATACTAGTTAAAATTTTAAGAGGCGAGATCAATTTCGGAAACTATTGAGATGGCAAAGGTGGCATAGTGCCTAGAGACTGAGCCGCTAGATCGGGTTGAAATATGGTTGTGTTATATGACATATATAATGTTCAATGCCACCATATCCACTGCAAAATAAAGCCTCTGGACTTTACTACGTAAATAAACAATGAAATTTTGATGTACTAGTACATTTTCAAATGAAAATAATGACTTATTTTTACATGTCAGCATTGAAGGGTTCAATATCTCATAGCCAATATCTTATAACCCTTCAAAGTGAAATGGGACCCCAACCTTCAAATTTGATCCCGTTATTCTGTTTTGGTTATTCGTAATTTTTAGTTTTTCAATCTAAAATCTTTATTGGAATTTGAACAACATGCTCTATAATTTTCTTTGAAAGAGGGAGGGAAATTTGAAAATATGCAGGGAGGCCACAGGGATGGTGACATGTCTTTCTTCGCAAACCCATTTGGTTCAAAAAAACGGGGGAAATTTTTTCTCCATCATTTTTTACCGTGACCCTTTCAATGATCCTTTTTTGACGAGACCATTTGGAAGCGCTTTTGGGATGGGTAGCATGTTTGGGTCGGAAGGATTCTTCGGCAAATATAATGGTTTCCTTGATGACGACGAGTATCAGAAGCCACAGGTAATTCTACATAGAAATTGATTAATCATTAGGTTAATTTGATTTTGTGACTATACTGTATGGACCTTGATTTCTCAATTTAATGTTTCTATAGAAGTGGGAGGGATGCTCAATTTGTTTTGCCATTTGAGGCAGGATTTCATAAATGTATACTAAGGATAGTGAATTTAATAACTATTGATGGATATTATGCAGCCTGCTCGAAGGGGTCCTGTGATTGAAGAGCTTCCTGATGATCATGAGGATGGACATAACGGTTCGAGTCAGGAGCCCATTGTTGAAGATCCATATGAAGACCAAGGCAACACAGGTACAAAATTTCTCTATTTTCTAAGGAGCACAGGGGTCTTTCAAATCAAAGGCCAGCTTTTTTAATTTTATCTTGCTGGACTTGTCATTCAGTTTGGATTTGATGGTTAAACCATTGTAGTCATATTCCCACCAAGGTTCAAGTCATCGGAGAGATGCCCTTCTCTGTTTGCGGGCACTCTAGAGTTCTTCCTTAAAGTCCTAGTGCATTGTAATGCTTTCCGACTTGGGGAAAAAGACATGGTTGTTGCATTTGACTATAAAAAAAATGAAAGTGGCTTAGGGTTTTTCGTTTTGTTAAAAATATGAAAAAATTAGAAGGGCATGTTGTCGTGTCAGATAAAAAGGGAAAATCTAGAGTTTGTGCAAGGCATTGATTCCTAGAGTCTTGTAACATTGTTTAGTTCATTTACAGTATCAGTTGATGGAATGGATTGTTTTTTTAAACTGCAGGACATAGAACACAGAGGTAGGGGGGGAACCAGAGTGTAAGCTAGGGAACCAACAATTCTTATCCAAGGCAGTCATCATCTCAAACCTTCTCATTTCAAAGCTCCAAAATAACCTATGGAGGACAAAACGGGGCATACTATACATCCTCAACAACCAGAAGAATGGGCCCTGATGGGGTAGGACAGTGCATTAACCATTTTACCTTCATGAGCTAATTTTATGAGTTCAATTTTTAGATTTACTATATATATTTAAAAAAAAAAAAATTTGGCTATCAGTGATTTCCAACATTACTAGTTAGTATTTTATATGTTAAGCACATCACTATATAACGACTTTAAATAGGCTATCCTTATAGAAACAAAATGGCTTTTATTCTAGGAAACAAAATTTGAAGAATTTGGAATAAAACAAACTCTGAACCTTTAAAACCATGCATGCAAAAGTTCTAGAGGTTACATGACTAATAAGCACCTCCATGGACAAGTAATAAACTTAGGAAACTCACCCAAAGTGGGATCATAAAAGTTCTCCATTAGAGGAATAATGCTACTTTTCCTAGAACCATTCCTGCCAACCACTGCTACAGTTTTTCTGGTATGTACAGTAAAATAAAATCCACTCAAGATTGGCATATCAGGACGTGACAGGTAGCTAAAATATACATTACGAAACTCAATATCTCCTTGCACATCATTTAAAAGTTTTCCTTCTCAAGTATTTCCTGTAGGCGACTTGCCTATCATCTCAAAAAGCCTATGTGCTGCAATCCTACCTTATTCAAATGAATAAAAGTTTGTGGCTGCTTGATTCAAGCTACTGTACCAATAAGAACTAGAGATAAGATCATGTGTAGAAATTAATATCCAAATGTTCCAAATCTTGATCACATGGTCATGTGCCCAAGAATCCAGAATGCATCCAGAAATGGTATTAAGAATGCACAAAATCCAAATGCAATTCAAATACTATAGTAAATTGTAATTCATATAAGTACAATGCTTACATGCCACTCATAATTATTGCAAAAAGAGCAGTGATAACTTCACTGCCACTGGCTTTTCCATGTGAAATCAAGAACCTTCCAAACCAAAGTTATAGTGACTAGTGCACAAGAACATATTGCAAGCCCATATGTAAAGCCAAGTCCAATCCCTTGTACAAGACTTACTTGTATACCATGTCTTGGTGTAGCTTGGAGCGAATTTGCATATGAATGCTTTCCTAACGTCTCATTTGTGAAGGCATACAAAGTCTGTATATTATGGTCAATTTTCCATCTATGATGTAACCAGCATGATGAGAAATCAATTTGGTGTCTAGTTAAGCCATTTGGAGTACATAGGTTAGTCTCCTTGAATAGTTTTCAATAAAGTTAGTCTTCGTAAAGAGCCTTCTTCTACAACTTCAACTGCTTCTTATAATGTATACAAGTTTTGGGTGAAAGCAGACCATCCTCTGTGCACTCTCAAAAAACAAGGCAGATTCCATGAGGAATATCTGTATATGGTGATGGCTCTTGAATTCGAGCTTGAGAACCTCTATAGAAAATCTTGTTTACGGGAATAGTAGCAAAGTCCTCAGTTCCCTTATCACTTCTTCCACATCACTACAAGCATATCTAATATCTGCTGCAAGATGAACTGCAAACACTGTTGCTTAATAATGTTAGTGAAATATGTATCGAATTTTTGGCTTGTGTACCATTCGCTTCTAGTTATCTCCTTTGAGGGCATCAATTCTGCTAGCATATACACCTTCATTACTTGGTTAGAAACAAACTTGACCCCTTTTATTAAGCCACAAGCTTCTAGAATTTTAATGGTTTGTTAACTTGTGGCTGCTGCAAATTTGTTTCTCTTTTCATATATTTTGTCTGTATACCCATATTTACAGCACGTTTAATAGCTTGATATATGGCATGTATTCATATGAGAGGCCTTTAAACCATACATATTCTTCTTTTATCTGTTGCTCGTAAACTATAAATACTCTGCTTGGAAATTTGGAGTTGACATTTTTGAAGCAGGGCATTGAGTGCTTGAGCTCTAATGTTGAGATCAACATCTTTAATCTTTTCCTCCATGATCTTATCTGTCAATCCATTAGAGAAAGTAATGAATAAATCCAATATTCTATTGATGATAGAAGCCATTTTTGAAGTTGATGTTGCCATGTCTAAGATCTCTACTCTCTTCTGGCTTTGATTCTTCTTAATCCCATTGAATGATGTCTTCTTGTCAGTTAGGTTCGGGAAATAATGTCTGAATCGGGTAAAAAATCTATTAGAAATGTTATTGTGCTTCTGTTAGGGTGGACTTATTCCAACTCTACGCAACCTCTGCAAATATTTCTGGCTGTGACTGGCACTTTGAAAAATGGTCCACACTATCACATATATTCTTGGTAAGAAAAATACTATCTGCAATTGTTGTATACGGTTATTACAGCTTATAGTTTACTATGTGTGGAGAAAATCTATGTTCATATCACCATTAATGGTGTTAAGAACCAACTCTTGAAATTTGTAATATGGAATGCAAGAGTACTTATTTGCTTGAAACATGACCATTTTAGGTGTGGTGTTATTAAAGAATAGATGTAATGAACACCCATGCCTGTCCTCTATTCTAAGCAGATCGTGCATCTTCATCTACTCTGTTTAAGTGCAATAATGTATATTGTGATATTATTAATATTGTATTCTGTTGGGATTCAGATTGGGGTCCTTCCAAGTCTGAATGAAAAAAATTATTGATAAATTTTACCTGTTGAGCATTTGTCTACAAAAGAATGGCAAACATGGAAATTCCTCCCCAAAATGGAAAGAGTAGGACTATTTTGTCCATGAAGAAAATATTTATATCTTGGAATGAATACCACCAAAACCTAAGAGCCCATTGAACACAATATTTGCAAAGAAATTTCTTGCAAATTCCTATAGGAAGTCATCCAATGATGAGAAGTCTGGAAAATATTATATTTTTCTAACAATGAGATAATTGCCACCTTCATTATAAGGGCATGCATTTGGTATAATACAAAGGAGACTTGTTGTTGTACATTGAAGGCATACATTTCATTCCATGGTATTCTCTTTCTATCAAGACACTATACTAAATGGCATATAAGAGTTTGATTTTGAAGCTTGGGATTCCTTAGGAATGCACCTGCCAAGATATCCTCTATTGTTATGGAATATAGCACCTGCTAAGATATTGTGCATTTGTTTTGAATAATCCTTCTCCCAAAGTGTCTCCTAACCAGAAACGTCTTCCATAGTCAACGCAGTTGGAGTTTGAAGCCTTGGTGGCCTACCTATCCCATGCTTCCTACCTTATGCAATTGAAACTGTCTTCTTAACTAACCATGTAAAAAGAGATTCTTTTCTTTTGAGAACCTGGAAATGGTATTGATTTTATTATTACTCATTAATTATAATGCTATTTTAATTTCCTTTTCTGATTTTCAGTGGAATGAACTCTTTCTGTACATTGTGATACATGATAGTGACAAGCATGTTGAAGTAACTCAACAAGAGATTCATACAGAAAGCACCAGTGTTGAAACTTCCAAGGATAGCTTAGTGGAAAAGGAAACATATTGTAATCCTATTTTCTTTACAAAAGGCCATATTATGATGATTATCCACATGAAAAATTCATGACAAAGGAAATCAACTAGTAGCATCCACATTAACAGGTGGATTACTTAAAGCTTATGATGTGGAATCTGTTGGCACTAGAGTTGTAGAATGTAATTGTGATTTATTGAAAATGAAAAATATACATACAATGTAGCTTGTAGCTTGAGCCTATTTTCTATTTACAAATGAGGGAAAATAAACCTTGGAATGTCAAATCCATTTCCCAGCTTCCCAACATGCCTCAATGAGAGAAACTAAGATTCTAATGATGGCACCATTATTTCCATCATCATTGTGAATGAAACGTTATACCAGGATAGTTTTCAAGGTTTCCCACAATATTGTTGTAATGAGTATGGTTTAAATTTAGCACTTACCACTCAATGAAATAGTTGTCAATACAATACCATAAAGAGAGTGCCTCTAAACCAGAATGTTCTCAACCTATGCGTGGGGTTTACCGTCTTGTTGGGAAAGACTTAGCATTGTTGTAGTAGTATGTAGAACACTCAAGAAGAGCTAGCAATCTCACTAAAATTGAGTGGAATCCTGTAGTGGCAGAAATTACCTTCAAGTGATGTATTAGAAATATTTTACCGAATGCTTCTACCATAAATATTTAAGTTTCATCCTTTTTCATGGTGGGTTATATTCAGTGTTGGGATTGTTAAGCAAAAGTTTGTTGGATGAGAAAACTTTCACTTTAATGCCAAAAGAGGTCTGAATTTTTCGTAGAGGAGAAAATGCCCAACCTTAAGATAAGATAATTTTATTAATGTCCAATTAGTCACCACAAGATAGGTCAATGAGAATAAAATGATATGTCCAGTGTGAGTACAGGCAACTCCTATAAATGTTGAAAGCAAAAGAGAAAATATTAAAGTAGTGCATCATAAGTAAGCTTCTAGCTAAGTGAATCTCTAAATTTGACCAAAGAAACCTAAAAGGTACCTCAGTGGTGTAACTGCAAAGACATAAAGGGAGGATCTAAGATTGGAGATCTCGGTGCTGGAACCTATTGGCACTAGAGTTGTAGAATGTAATTGAGATTTATTGAAAATGAAAAATATACATACATTGTTGTAGCTTGTAGCTTGAGATTGTTTCCTATTGAAAAATGAGGGAAAATATACCTTGGAATGTCAAATCCATTGCCCAGTTTCTCAACATGCCTCAATCAGAGAAATGGAGCTTCTAATGATAACGCCAATGGTTCCATCATCATTGTGAATGCAAAGTTTATACCAAGATAGTTTTCAAGGTTTCCCACATTGTTGTAATGACTATGGTTTACATTTAGCACTTCCCACGCAATGAAATAGTTATCAATACAATACCATAGACAGAGTGCCTCTAAACCAGAACGTTCTCAACCTATGTGTGGGGTTTACCATATTATCGGGAAAGACTTAGCATCGTTGTAGTATTCTGTAGGACACTCCAGAAGAGCTAGCAATCTCACTAAAATTGAGTGGAATCCTGTAGTGGCAGAAATGACCTGTAAGTGTTGTATTAGGTTGCTAGACAAATATTTTACCTAATGCTTCTACCATAAATATTTAAGTTTCATCTTTTTTTGTGGATCTGAGACTAGATATCTAGGTGCTGGAAGAGAGAGAGAAATGGAGATGATGTGAAGGCCTCCCAGTCTTGATGAATGAGGGCAAGGGAGCTGATTGTGGTACCAGCTTGTTGTTAGAGTCTTCTGGTCCCTTGAAGGGATCCAGATGCACAATCCTGGGGAGCATAGGAGTGAGGAAACACTGATCTCCTGAAATCTAGGGGCTGTTGTCCAGAAATATATCACTAAGCATATTTGATCCAATCTTCTTGTGTTTGTACGTTTTCCATAAATCTTGACGTAGTTGAGGAATTTCAAATAGCATTCGATTAAAAAATATGAATCGAAGGAAAATATAAATTATGTTCTGAGTTTTTGTTAAATATTGCACCAAAAGAAGGACTAAATGGATGAGATATCCAACTCTGTTGTGCTAGGAATAGCCCCGAGTGTACCATACAGGCTTTCATTTTAAATTATATTTTTTACTGAATTTTTAAATTTTTGTGTACCATCAATTATGAGGTGCAGGAAACTATTTACTCATTTATTCAGTCCTTATTAATTATGATGCTATTTTAATTTCCTTTCCAATTTTATGTGCAAGTAAACTCTTTGTATGTGTCATGATACAATGTAGTTACAATCATGTTGAAGAAACTCAGCAGGAAATTCATACAGAAAGCATAAATGGTGAAATCTATGAGGAGAGTTGAGAGGAAAAGGCAATATATTGTAATCATATATAGAAAAGTCCAGATCATGATGATTATGAACATGAGAATTCCATGATAAAGGGAATTATCTAGTTTCACTGAGAGTAGAGAGGTTCTTTATAGCTCAGTATATCAAGCACCAAGATATCAAATATCTTGAGGTGTAATTTTTTTCTTAACGTGTAAAATAAACTAAGATAAAAAAATTTACAACTCAATAAATTGGATCCTTCTTAATACTTTATAGATTCAGGTTTAAGATGGATCTATGCTTATAGTAAAACTGGGTTGTTGTTTAGAAATCTATCACTAAGAACGTTTGGTCAACACCTTTTGTTTATACAGTTTTTCGAAAAGGATGACATTGTTGAGGAATTTCTAATGACATGGGACTGTAAAATATTAATGGGAAGGAAAATATAAATTATGTTCAAGTTGTTGTAAAATATTGCACCAAAAGGACTAATGGATGACATCTCCATCTTTGTTGCACTAGGAAATACCCAACTGTACCAAATAATCTTTTATTTTTAAATCATAATTTTTACTAATTTTCTGAATTTTTCTGTTGGTAGTCTTCATTTATTAGCTATGCTCATTGAAAATTATCCTATTATGAAGAAAAAAAATCTCATAAGCTTTTAAAGTGAGTTAGAATGTTGCTTCTTTATGTCTAATTGAATAAGTTTTTCAGTATTCACCATTATTTTGAAATTGAGAAATGTGTCGAATTAATACTTTTAGGTGCTTCCCAAACTTGACATAATTTTAGGATGCTGGAGTGAATTAAATTCGTCATACATTTATTAGATCCACATGCTATCAAGAAGTTCAAATTGTCATGTCCAACAGATGAAATATTTTGGCAACAAATAGCATTCAATGATTTTCTGCTTGGGTTGTTTGTAGTGATTTTGAACCTAGGTTGTTTGCATGGCAATTCCTTGTCCCAACAACTAAGCCACAACCTGGCATGTGTAATCCCTTGTATGTGAGTGTGCAAGGGAAGGTGTTTGACCTCCCAGAGTTGGTTTCTCTTCGTCAGCAAACGGGATTAACATATGTCCAAGTGGATGTTAATAGGGTAATTTATCTTTTTATTATAATGGGTCTTTTCTCATAATGATAAAATTGATAGAGATAAATTTGAGATGACCTGAGATTAGATGACTTCCTCTATATTTGAATTTTTTAGTGGTCTTCCCTTGTAGTAGTATTGTGGTCATGATTGAGCAAACTTGCAGTCATCTCATACATATTTAGAGGACATCATGTGTGAATGATAGAATTTACTGCATAAGTAGCTGTTATAGACATAATACATCCAAATGAATGGAGAAATCAAAACAAGACATTTGTTGATTGGTATGGAAGTTGACAACTTCTGAAGTTTTACTCTTACCCTTTAATATTTTAAGTGTTCGGATATCCACATCATCTATTTCGGGATCCTGCATGATCTATTTCAGGATATGCAGAATCTAGGGTTTTGCATGCACAGGCATGCATCCCAGTCACCAGTTTGATGCCTCCAGCACCTTATCCACCTTCTTCTAGCACCCGGGAGCCACTTACCACAGAGTTTTAGCCCTCCTAAGCTGAAAGGCGCCCACTTCTCACCTACTGCCAGAGAAGGGCGCACTTGTTCACCTACCACTGCAGTTCCACTCCAGTTACATTCAGTTAGCTCCGATTCTCCCTGATTTGAGGCTAGTTTCACTCCCGACTGACTGTATCACTTCCGTTTGACCTCCAGTTTGATTAGGTGACTTGTTCTGACTTCAGTTAGCCTCCCATGCGCCCCCACTGAGCCTCCAGATCCTATATCAGTGCTACACACTTCAGTTACATTTATTACACTCAGTTAGACTCAGTTTGACACCTGGATGACTGGTTGTTGTGATTAATGAGCACCACCGATGATTGATGAGGACTCCTAGATAGAGTCAAGCTACTCCATTCAGTGATTTGAATGACCTCCTTAGGTAATTCGAATTGCTCAGTCATTGTGACAGTTTGTATTGTAATTCATTCACCCTTTCTGGGATAGAGAGCACTGCTGCATGTTTTGCACAGTTTTGCACCATATTTTCTATGTTCATCTGTTGTGATTGATTTACTTGTTCATTAGATCTGCTATGACTAATTTTACATGGTATCAGAGCCATTGCAGGGACAAGATCTCTTTTCTACAGGTGTTTATACAAGAAGATTTGACTGAATTGCTAAAAATTGCAAAAAGTTTGGCATGAAATATCTCAAGGGCATTCGCTCCTGTGCATGCAAAGCTTGAAAAATATTCCAATACCACTCCAGAAGCTTGATTTACCACATAATTCCTGGATCTGATACATTGGACCTATTCAACATTGCTTGAAATCCAATCCCAGGTGTGATGCAACTCTCAAAGGGTGGATTGTTCGACCTTATTGTGGTTGTTTTGATGTGATTTGCAGGTTTATTGTCTCCTCCAATTGCACTCGCTATCTTCTGCATGCAAGCCTTTACAGCAATTGCATTCGCTATAGTTTGCATGCAAGCTTCCTCTTCATCAGTTGACTCAATCCTTGCAATGGAATACTCTTCTTCAAAGCCTATCCTCACCCCATTCAATTAATTTGATTTGAAAGATGATATGGAGATCATATTACGTTCAAAAGGTTACTACCGAGTCACTCTTGGTCTTGAATTGGAGCCAAACAATGTATCAGATCGAACCAAACACTACAACAAGCTTGATGAAGCTTATGGTCTTCTTTGTCTCTCCATCTCCAAGGATCTTCACTTCCATCTAAGCGGATTGAAGACTCCAAAATCCATATGGGAGCAACTTGAAACACTATTCGGCAAGCAGGATGAGCTTAGGGCTTTTCAATTAGAGAATGAATTGATTGGCCTTAATCCTGAGAATTTCGAGACCATCAATGAATTCTTCACAAAATTCAAGAACTTGAACTTGCAATTGAAGAACAGTGGTGTTATCAAAGAGGATAAACAGTTGATCCTCTCCATTCTAAGCAAGCTTGGGAAAGATTATTCGGTATTTGTCTCCACTTTCAATTCCGGTCGGCTAACTACCCCGAATTGGAAGATGCCTACCTTGAATGCCTTCATTGAGTCCGTTACGAAAGAGCATGACAAGTTGATTCAAATGGGGTCCATAAGCTCCAAAGATGCAGCCCTATTTGTTCAAGGACCCAAGATCTCGAATGGTAAAGGAAAGCTAAAGAAGGAGAAGCCCAAATTCGAGCCTCACAAGCAAAAAGACAAAGGCAAGCAAACGGATGCACCATCCAGTTCGAAATCCAAGCAAAAGGGCAAAGAAGGTAACCAAAAATCTAAATGTACTTATTGTAACCGTGGCTTTCATCCCGAAAGTTCATGTATGAAGAAGACTATAGATCAAATGGCCCTCCTTTTGGAAAAGAACAACATAACCCTTCCTGACGGTGCAAGGAAGAAAGATCGGAATGATGATCATGAAAGAGGACAAGCACTCATGGCAACGGTTTCGAAGCCCACTACTCTCTTGATAGATTCGGGTGCATCAAATCATATGGCTGAAAATATTGATTCTTTTTCCTCATTCGATCCAAACAGATCCATCCCCATCCATTTGGGAGATGACTCAAAAATTTCTTCAAAGGGCAAAGGTACGATTCATGTTGAACATGGAAGCTTTCAGAATGTTCTCTATGTGCCTTCCTTAGCTTCGAATCTCCTTTCTGTGTATCAAATGACACATACTGGTGATCCAAAGAAAGTCACATTCAGCCCTAATACAGTTGAAATTTCTGATATCAAAAGTGGAAGACTAGTTGCAGTTGGAAAGGCAAACCACACTGCAAAATGCTATGAGTTTTCGCACTTTATTCCGCTTGCAAAGCCCACTGCTCTTCGCACACATGGTAATGAGGTTAGTAGGCTTTGGCATGAAAGATTTGGACATCTAAATTATAAGTATTTGCTGCTGCTATCAAATAAATCCATGGTAGATGGGCTTCCACAACTCCGTTCCTCGAAGGGAATATGCACCGGTTGCATTATTGGGAAGCACCCCGAGCACAGATTCGACCGCGGCAAGGCTAGCAGAGCCTCTACTATTTTGGGATTGATCCATTCTGATATCAGTGGTCCGCTGCCCCATATGTCATTAAATGGTTCAAGGTATGTTTTGACATTTATTGACGATTTTTCCCGCTTTACATGGGTATTCTTTCTCAAAAACAACTCGGAAGTGCTTGGAAAATTCAAGGATTTTAAGGCTTCTGTTGAGACCACCACTGAGAGCAAGATCAAAGCTCGTAGATCTGATAATGGTGGGGAATATATCAAGTCCGAGTTTCTGCAACTTTGTGCCCAAAGCGGAATCAAGATCCAACATACAGTTCCCTACACACCCCAGCAGAACGGTGTAGCGGAAAGGAAAAACCGGTCACTGAAAGAGATGGCTACATGCATGATTGAATCGAAAGGTTTGGCTGCAAATCTCTGGGCTGAAGCAATCAATGTTGCTGCATATATACAAAACCATGTTCCACATTCATCCATGAAAGGTATGACTCCTTTCGAAGCATTCTTTGGTCACAAACCGGATGTGTCAAATTTGAGAGTTTTTGGCTCTACTGCATGGGCTAGAATCCCTTCTGAGAAGAGACGAGCTTTGGATCCACAAAGTATCGAGTGCATATTGATAGGATATGGGGAAGAATCAAAAGCATATAAACTCATGGATATCAGATCTAAAAAGATATTCATAGAGCGCAGTGTGCAGTTTGAAGAACCGCTTCAAGAATTGCAACTAGTCGAGGAAAAGACTGCCGATTCACCGCCTTCACCAGAAGAAGATCCGAGCAGCGATAATGAAGGTATGAGTTCTGATATTTCTGATATTGTAGCAGCATATGATGATCATGACATATCAGGTTCGGAATCCGATCATTATGATCCTCCTCAGTTACCAAAGTGGGCCCAAAACACTCTACAATCTGCTGGTTCTAGTCTTGGAAATCTTGCTGATCCGAGACGAACAAGAGGAGACTTTCAAAGAGCAGGTATGGCTCTTTCTATTGCTGATCCATTTATTCCTGAGATTTTTTATTTGATGGCTGGTTCAGATCCTCAAACATACTATTCAGCCCATCGAGATCCGAGATGGAAAAGTGCCATGGATGAAGAGTACAGTTCTCTTCAAAAGAACAATACATGGGAGCTAGTTTCTCTTCCACCTGGAAGAAAATTAGTGAAGTGTAAATGGGTCTACCGTACTAAAGTTGCTGCTGATGGAACTATCAGCAAATATAAAGCAAGGTTGGTGGCAAAAGTTTTTTCCCAAGTCCAAGGAGTGGACTACACAGAGACCTTTGCACCGGTTGCAAAGATGGATTCCATCCGCCTTGTTTTAGCTATTGCCGCATCCAAGCAGTGGGAAGTGCACCATATGGATGTGAAGAGTGCATTTTTACATGGATACCTTGCTGAAGAGGTCTATATGCAGCAGCCAGAGGGTTATACATCAGATCCATCATTGGTTTGTAGATTGAAGAAATCTTTGTACGGGTTAAAACAGGCCCCAAGAGCTTGGTACGCAAAGATGGACTCCTTCCTTCTTTCTCAGAATTTCCAAAGATGCAAATCTGATCCGAATGTGTATCTTCAGCGAGTTAAAGGTAATTTGTTGGTTATTGTACTTTATGTTGATGATCTGCTTATTATTGGTAGCACACTTACTTCAATAAACAAGCTAAAATCTGCCTTAAATCTAGCTTTTGACATGAGCGATTTGGGCTTGCTGAGTCATTTTTCGGGCTTGGAGATAGCTCAAAATTTTGATGGGATCACTATATCTCAGCAAAAATATGCTTCCGACCTGTTATTGCAGTTTAATATGGCTGAATGTAAGGCAGCCCCGTTCCCATTCCTCTCAGGAATCAGTCTTGAGGAGGGAGATTCCACACCGCTTGCAGATTGCAGTATGTATCGACAGTTGATTGGTTCACTACTTTATTTGACACATTCACGGCCTGATATCTCATATGCCCTGAGTGCCATGTCGAGATATATGCAGCAGCCACATGAGCTTCATTGGCGAGCAGCCAAGCGGATCTTGCAGTATGTGCAAGGTACGAGACAGTTTGGCATACATTATGCTGCAGATTCTGAGCTAGATTTCATTGGTTTTACTGATTTAGATTGGGCAGGTGATAGCATTGATCGGAAGTCCACTTCCGGTTATGTTTTCATGATTGGTCATGGTGCTATTTGCTGGTCCAGCAAAAAGCAAGCAGCCATTGCACTTTCTTCAGCAGAGGTAGAGTATCGAGGGGCAGTCAATGCCTGCATTCAGGCAGTTTGGTTGCAGGGTATTCTTTCCGAGTTTGGTTTTGGTGGCACTACTTCGACTGTCCTATTTTGTGACAATCAAAGTGCTATCAAGATCTCCACAGATCCAGTTCAGCGGCAGAGGACCAAACACATTGAGATTCATATGCATTACATTCGACAGTTGGTGCATGACCGCACCATCATTCTGCAATATTGCCCTACTGATGAGCAAATTGCAGACATCTTCACCAAGAGCTTCACTGAGAAGAAGTTCTCTTACCTCCGTTCACTGTTGGGGGTGAGTTCCATCATGGTGGAGACAGATTGATTCATTATTATGCTTTAGCTTGAGGGGGGGCTTTCTTCCCACTGGGTTTTCCCTCTTTCCTCACTTAGTTTATTTTCAGCATTTTTTGGATTATTGTATTGGGGTGACCTTTGGTCTTAGTTACCAGGGCCCCAAATTATTTTTATTGGCACATCATAGTCTAGCTTGAGGGGGGGTGTTCGGATATCCACATCATCTATTTCGGGATACATCATCTATTTCGGGATCCTGCATGATCTATTTCAGGATATGCAGAATCTAGGGTTTTGCATGCACATGCATGCATCCCAGTCACCAGTTTGATGCCTCCAGCACCTTATCCACCTTCTTCTAGCACCCGGGAGCCACTTACCACAGATTTTTAGCCCTCCTAAGCTGAAAGGCGCCCACTTCTCACCTACTGCCAGAGAAGGGCGCACTTGTTCACCTACCACTGCAGTTCCACTCCAGTTACATTCAGTTAGCTCCGATTCTCCCTGATTTGAGGCTAGTTTCACTCCCGACTGACTGTATCACTTCCGTTTGACCTCCAGTTTGATTAGGTGACTTGTTCTGACTTCAGTTAGCCTCCCATGCGCCCCCACTGAGCCTCCAGATCCTATATCAGTGCTACACACTTCAGTTACATTTATTACACTCAGTTAGACTCAGTTTGACACCTGGATGACTGGTTGTTGTGATTGATGAGCACCACCGATGATTGATGAGGACTCCTAGATAGAGTCAAGCTACTCCATTCAGTGATTTGAATGACCTCCTTAGGTAATTTGAATTGCTCATTCATTGTGACAGTTTGTATTGTAATTCATTCACCCTTTCTGGGATAGAGAGCACTGCTGCATGTTTTGCACAGTTTTGCACCATATTTTCTATGTTCATCTGTTGTGATTGATTTACTTGTTCATTAGATCTGCTGTGACTAATTTTACATTAAGAAGATAATATGGTTGCATGCTTCAGATAGTATGGTACAATTTTTTATATGAGCTAAACTGTGGCTAAAATCCATATTTCCTGAGCTCATTCACTCTCTCAGGTTGATTTCCATCAGTTTAAACTTTATAGTTTTTAGATTAATACATTCAAATGAACATAAATTAGTTGTTTCAAGAGCTATGTTGGTATTAACTGTCAGACTTGTGATTATAGGTCACATTTTTTTGCTTGCCTTCACTACATAACTATTATAAGGATTGATATGAGCTTAATAGTTTTTGTGAACATCTTGTACCTCTCTGTGTTGTAGCTTGGAATTGTGGAGAATTTATTTCATAGGAATATCTTGAGACACATATCATTGTAGCTTGGAAGGATCAAAAGATGTTTCTTAGGAGACGATCTGATTAGTCGATGCCACCATTTCATTTCAGAGACCTGTTGTATATGTAAGTAAATGGGTTGATGCAAGTAAGTGCAGCTTGGAATGTATTGCTTTCAAAATTTTATGTTTTATTATTATTTGTAGTTCCTCTACTACAACATGGCTGCAATGGTAGTGACAGCATACCATATTTGTGATATCTACTAAAAAATGTGCTAGTGACAGATTCATTGATATTTAGCTATCACAAACGCCAAAGAGAATCTGAACCAGTAGAAATGTTTTTTTGTATGGTTGTACTATTATAGTCCAAGTATGGAATATTATCTGTGATTGTTTCATCATGTTGAAAGGAATAAACAAAAGACTTGTTGCATAAACAGTTCTATTCCAATAAATGAAGTAAGTGCACTCTGTGGTATAACTATAGGATCCTACAGTATCTAAGGATGTTCTATATGCAATATGATATTATCCTTTCCCAACAAAATGAAAGGAAAAAAGGAAAAACTTTGAAGGATACCTAGTCCCTAAGTTGGTCCAGAGGAGTTCCTCCAATCAAACTTTGTCCAATTATGCCTACAACCAATGTTGTATTTGAAAGATAAAACCTTGAGTGTACATCCCTCAAAGCCCTTATCGAGTCCTCTAGTTTCACCACCACTATAATATTTTATATCGGAACAACCCTGAGTAATAGACTGAACATTTATATTGGCCTGCAAAAATACCAAGTTCAATGGTTTCAGCTAGAAATGTATATGCAATGAATTATTTTTTTTGTATGCTCAAGATGAAATTAATGGACTTCTAGCTAAATAAGGAACACATTATAACACGCATTAAAATAAGAACATATAAGTTTTATGATTTTCTATCATCTAATGCACGTTTTTCGTTAAAATTGAGCATCATGGTGTGCCTGCTCAACTTCATTTTATATGAAACCCAATCCACTATATTGTCTTTCTTGATGTATGTCCACAGATAAAGAAAACATCAACAAAAAAGACACTAATAAAGCTACTTTTTTTATAAACTACACGATATACCTATGCTAGTGCATTAAATAAAGTAGCACAAACTCCATGTGTACTTGTCATGCGTTGTCCAACGGCTACTAAAATGTTGCAATCGGTAAGAACCTCCACCTAAGAGCAACATAGCAAATATCAAGCAAACATTCAAATAATATAATAACAAACAGAGTAAGTTTACATGAAAATAGAGTAAGTTTACATGAACACCCTACATTCAACCATTATAAGATCATATTCAACCACATCTTATTAGACACACTTTGCAGATATGTACCTTGATTTTATTTCACTTTTAGCAATAAGGACTTCAGTCGCTAAGCAATGATCTTATTAGTGATATATATGTCTGCATTGCTTTTTCAGTTTGGAATAGGCCTTTTGGGAGGAACAAAAGTTGGGAATAAAATAAAATAATTTTATTAATGTCCAACAAAAGACCACAACAGTAAGTCAATGGGGCTCAAGAAGTACAACCAATGTAAATACTTAATGGGAGTGCAAAAGAAACTCCTATCCCTCATCTACAAAAAGATGAAAGCCCAAAAGCTTAGTAATAGAACTCAAGCCCCTCTCTCTTGGTGCACAGGCTCACATGCTTTCCTTTTTCACTTTTTAGGGCAGGATTTTCCCAATACACATGTTGTTCTTGTTATGTAAGTTTATATTCCATGATGTACTCATTTGATATTTGAAGTAATATATGCAGAATTTCAACAAGAAAAAAGGTAGGCATCAAGTCATATCAGAGCTAGAAGAAAAATGAGAGGAGGATGAACAAAAGGATGCCCCCATTGAGTCATCAATCACCAAGAAGGGGCCAATATACTGTCTAATCCCAATGTGTTGAAGGTAAAGGAGTAACAAATCACTTAATTGCTGCGCATCACGAGAATAGAGGTAAGAGAAATTTTCTTACCTAAGGAGAATAAATACAACATGAACTCATATAGCTGACTGCATGACATATTACTGATAAAATTATGAGATGGTCATATAACAATGATAGAATAAGAGTGAGTAAATTCTTGATGCAATCACTGACTAAATAAAGTTTCTATAATTAAATGCTGGAAATCATGGAGACATGACCCATGAAAACAACAAAATAAGGAGTTGCTAATAGCTCAAGTCTTCTATCTCAGAATATAATAATTTAGCATTGATCACTTGTGTAAACTTTAAAGCACAAATTGCATTCCATGAAGCATTCAAAATCCACACACTCAACGTGGGTTCCCAAAATCATCACACTCAACAATTGAGAAAAATCCAATTTAGTTGGATCAATTATGTTGACTCCTACATTGTCCATTGTTTTATAGGGAAGACTAAATGTAGAATCTAAATGCATATCCCATGGAAATTCCCTCTGTTTCCCTGATGTGAATTCCTGTGTAGGGAGATATCACTTGATCCCATGAGCTCCCCGAATCAGAATGTAGATGGGAGGAATGCAAATAAATATGACCCGCATGTACTTGTAAAACAAAAAACACAAACTTGTGCCTCTGATGTCTTATTTTGCAATTTCTGGCCTACATGAGGATATCTGGTGCGAATATTTCATTCCCCTATTGGAAAACTCTCCAACTTACTAAATCCCTAGTATCTTGTCACTAGTTTAAGTCTACTCATCATTGTAGGCTGGATCTGGAAATACATCTTTTCATTTGCTGCTTTACAATTAAAAAGTTTGTAGATTTTGACAGCGAATTGTACCCTATATATGCTTAACTTAAGGCTGATTTAGTCTTGTCATGAAAGCTATCAGATCAACCCAGTTCAGTTATATTGAGGCAAAGAAACATGTCAAAGGTTCTAAACACCTGCTATCATAACAAGCTAGCACTTCATTGCTTCCCAAACTGCTTCTAAAAATGGGATGCATTTTGAGGAGTAACAAGAACCCGACAGTATGATTTCACCTTCAACATCGTTATTTTTACATATGGTAGCATGGTAGTTAAATCCTTCAAAATTGCTCCAGGACCCTCTCTGCCCTATTAAAGAGTGCTCCAATATTTTTTGTTTGATCCCCTTTATAGGTACCTTGATACTAGAAAAATTAACTCTAATCTGCAAAGTGCATCAAAAAGAAGGTTCCCCTTTATCTTGAAATAAACCTGAGTTGTGTGCAAGTTCCTAGATGTCATTCATATGAAAATCTAGAAAATGAAAGAAAATGACTATAAACTTCAGATGGCAGCTTTCTGATGCCATATGAAATTGAAGAGTTTCCATATGAAGCAAATGATCACAAAATTCCACATAATTTAAGTATTTTTTTGTAAGCTAGCTACTCATATGTTAATAATGCACAAGAGATGTTACAAGAAGATGTGATGATTAGAGAGATGCATTTTCCTCCTAAAGGTATACATCAAAGCTAAGGAGTACACACTCTTGTAATAAGTGTATTAACATAAACATATGCTTAGATAAATCATAAGAATAACATCTAATAAGGAGAAGCCGTGAATTAGTGAGAAACATTCCCCTATGTCTTTCCCTTTTTTCCTTTCCTCTTTCCTACCATCATCCACCCCCCTGGGGGAGAGGCCATGGGAACTAGTTGCAAACTATCTTGCTAAACAACGATTGCCTCATTATCGGAGTCCAAAGAAACAAGTTCATGTGCCCATTTCGGGCTCCAATTAAAGCCTTCATATCAACTGGCTCTCTTGAGTGAGAAGTCCCCTGTTTCCCAACTACTACTCATTCTTTTATAGATGTTGGTGTGTCTAAATTATATTCTTCCTCTACTTCAAGCTCAGTTACAATCATCTCTTGAACATTCTTATTGTATTTTCTTAGACTTAAAAATAATGCAATATGGGTGTTAATATTGCTCATATCCCTAATTATTAAAGGGTCCTAGCTCAATGGTAGAGCACCTGCCTTACAAGCAGTAGGTTGGTGGTTCGATTCCTCCATACCCTATTGATATTGCAATATTGGTATTTTTAATAAAATATATTTTATTATGATTTATTATGGCTATAGAGGGGGTTTCAAACCATCTTTGTATGTTTCTACGAGGGGGGTTCTAAGCCACTTTCATATGTCACTATGAGGGGGGTTCTAAGCCATTTTCATATGTCACTACGAGGGGGGTTCACAATTTCCCTTGTATGTTACAACAAGGGGGGTTTAGAACCACCCTTGTAGGTACCTACAAGGGGGTTTCAAACCGCCTTTATAGGCCTCTACGAGGGGGGTTCCAAACCATCGATATAGGCATCTACGAGGGGGGTTCCAAACCGCCCCTATAGGCCTCTACAAGAGGGGTTTTAAATTGCCTCTATAGTTCTCTACGAGGGGGTTCGAAACCGCCCCTATAAGCCTCTACAAGGGCAGTTCTAAACTGCCCCTATAGGCCTCTACAAGGGGGGTTCCAAACCGACTCGATAGGACTATACGAGGGGGGTTCACAACCGCCCCTATAGGCCTCTACGAGGGGGGTTTGAAACAACCCCTATAATCCTCTATGAGTGGGGTTCCAAACTGCCCCTGTAGGTTTGTATGAGGGGGCTTATGAGGGGGGTTCACAACCGCCCTCGTAGGTATCTATGAAGGGGGTTCAAAACCATCCTCGTAGGTCTCTATGAAGGGGTCTACGAGTGGGGTTTAAAACCGCCTCCGTAGACCTCTATGAGGGGGGTCACAAACCGCCCCCAAAAGTCACTTTTGGGGGCTGTTTCAATCTCGTCAAAAAATGCCCTTAAACAGAAAAAAATTTAACATCAGTGCCTTTAGGGGTGGTTTTTCCAAAACTGCCCCCAAAGCCAAACCCCCCCCCATAGGTCACTTTTGGGGGCGGAAGAGAACCCTCCCTAAAGGCCAAAATGTAGTAGTGTTTCTCATGATCTTCTTAGGAATTTATGGTCAACAAGACATACATAGAATCAACCATAAAAGAAAACTTCAAGTATTGTTGAATCATATGAACATCTTGAAAATGGACCAGAGGTCAAAAGAATTGAAGTCTATGTTATCAATCTCAACATTCAACATTAGATTT
Source organism: Larix kaempferi (assembly GCA_027924585.1). NCBI lineage: Eukaryota > Viridiplantae > Streptophyta > Pinopsida > Pinales > Pinaceae > Larix > Larix kaempferi. The sequence continues at coordinate 2,477,250 of BSBM01001870.1, read as the reverse complement.
ATATCAATGACACAAATAAGGCTTAATCTGTAGCTCAATGCTTTATTGACATTTCATGAAAGATCTACATAGAAATGAAAAGTTATGAAAAAACTAAAGGACAAATTATAGAGGTAGGACATATCTACAATAGTCTACAATCTTTATCTCAGAATAATTTCATTGCATACAAAAAAATCCATCAATCCTAGAGACCCTCTAAAAATTGTTAGTGTTGATTTTTTGACTCGAACTACATTATAGATCCTTCTAGTGGTAACTATTTTTAGATGACCTGAACTGATTTGTAGCCAACTTGTAAATATGTGACTGTCACTTTACTTTTGTAACTGCTTAATATGTTTTCTTTTATTCATCCCTTCTTACTCTAAGCCTTTTTATTTCCCTTTAGCTCAGATGATTGTCCTCTCATGTATCCACTTTTTTGTCCAATTGGTTGTCCTCCTGATTGACCCATTGAATGAGAAATTGATTGTATCCTTGGTTGTTCTATTAGACTGACTTTAGACTAACCTTCAAACTGATAGATCATTCCGTCCTAGTGGAATGAAAAATTGAGGAATTGAATACCCAATAGACTATCCTTGAATCTGACTTGATGTATGTCCTATATTTTCCCCTTTGGGTATCTACATGCTTTCAAGGAATCAAATGTTATTTCAACATTTGTGGTCTTTTCATATGATATAGGCCCCAAATTCTTCCGTATACTCTTCGGTTGGACCCAAATTTAAAATTGCTACTTCAACCTATCAATGACTTGACCTCCACTTTAATCACTGCTTCCAATGCATGAAATTAGACAACTTCATTACTCTTTTGGATCAACTTATTTTTATATTGCTTTAAATTAGGAGTATTTTTTCTATTCCCATCCCAGGGAGGTGGCAATCCCAACTTTATGACCTCATTGAAAAGGATTTTGAAGGTGGATATTTCATCACCTAGTGACCTTATCATTTATTCTAAGTTCTCTTCAACAATCTTTGTTTCATAACCATTTATCTAGATATTTTAATTAACTGGGTTCTATTTTTAATTTGTAAATTTTCCAGCTTCCTTTGTGCATGCCATTTATATAATCAATTGATTTGTTCGACTTGTTCTGGGATGCTTCCAAACTACTTTTCAACTCCACTTGCCTCTTCCTGAGCTATTTTTTACATTTCTAGATCATCTCGAACTACCTCACAATGATCCCACTTTCTCAGTAACATCTAGGCTATTTTATCCCATTAAGATTGATCTGCTCTTCTTAGAAATGTATCCCCTTCAACATCCAACTGTAACTTAATGATTTAACTTTTGAGATCATTTTCTTTGACTTCCAAATCATCAATTTTATCTTCTTTCTCACTAACTTAATTTGCTAATTCAACAATTTTTCTATCTTTCCGTCTCACCTCAACTTCTAATTCTTTGACCCTAAGGCCATCTCTGCCATCTCTGCCACCTAGATTCTTAGTTGGGGTGTGTTCCTTCATTATATCTATTACCTCCTGAATCGTAGCTTGATTTCTAGGATCTTTTATAGCCTATTTTTCCTCTCTTGTAGGATGATTTTCCTCTTGTACATTTGGAGATGATCCTAGGGGTTTTGTATAGTAGAAAATGTTGTATTTTGTAACTTTAATGAAGCAATATTCCATAGGATCTTAGTTATCTTATTTTCTTTTCTTCAACAATATTCTTATATTGCAACATGCTTGCATATATATTTTCATTCTCTTCTTGCGCTTGTCTCAGTTCATAGGTTTAAATTGGCAAGGTTATAGGTATATTTAACTATTTCTTAAGTTATGCATTCTCATTGTGCTTTTGTTGTAGAGGTGACTTAGAATGAGATCCATCTGTTGGATTGATCCCTAAGGCTATGAATTTGTTTTCAAGCTCTTTAATAATGACTTGTTTTTCCTTAATAGTCACTTTTTCTACTTTCCATATGTAACCTACCTAGAAATGTTGTGGAAAACATTACATTAAAAGTTATTGTAGATTTTTTATGTTATTGACCAAGGTTGGTCAAGGATGACTGTAATTGAATATTATTATCATTTAATAAATTAAAATAGGAGACACTCATCCAAAGAGGACTGTTGAAGAGTGTTCACTGACCCACTAGGAAGAATGAACTAGTGTAGAAGACAATTGACAAGTGGCTGCATCTACACTCACTTACTAGTTGTTGCAGAAGGCAAGCTCCCTAAAAATGTGGTCATGTTCCCCAAGGAAGGTGGAACTGAGCAGGTGGCTCAGTAAATGATTTAACTGACCCAAAGACCTAGGGAGACCTATATCCATCGAATGGGGAAGGAGGTACATTACTTTTCCTTCGGTTTGCTAGAAACTGCTACGTTGAGCACACAAGAGGATTCGATGAGGGGATGCTAGAATCAGTTGTAGAGTAAGACTGTCAGATTAATCTGCCAAGTTTTGCAAAGAGTGTTTTGTATGCAACTCTTCATGATTGTTGAGATACAAAGAGATTGTTACATGCTTCTACATGGTATGTTCGTCCTAGTGGTTCAGTGAACAGGCTCAAGGGTCCTAAAGAAAGTAATATTGGCTTCTTTCAGGAGAGGGTTGGGAGGAACGGTCTTCTTTGGGTGTTTGTCCACCTCCACAATTTAAACAGGTTTTGCATTGTTTTATCTGGTTATTTCTAGACTTTCTCTCGTTATCTCTGAAAGATTTTATTCTTAAATTTAATGAGTTTTTAATGTTTTCTTAAATGTATATTTAGCTGTTAACATTGTTGATTTCAGAACTGATATTTAAATTTCTGTATAGAAGTTTGTAAGTATCGAAATAGAATATAGAATAAATGCTTCCTGTATTTTTCCTTTCACTTAAAAGTGATGTACTCTAGTACATGAAGATGTTTAAATCAATGGATTTGAAATAATCTGAATATTTTAAGTAGAAATATGTTCTTTATAATATATCAAAATAGATGTTTTACCTGTAGAATGTTACTAGATAATTTATGTTGAGTCTGAATACGTAGCCGTAGATGTTATTAGAAACAAACACCATTTAAATGGTATACCTACTTAAGAAACTGAAATATGTATATAACACTTTTATACAATATTTACTATTATTATAGTCAGGGTTTAGAATAACTCTATACAACATAATTTAATAAATATCCATGCCCTACAGGATGCATTATAACATTCTAGTACTATTCAAATTTATAACCAGAAATGAGATAGCGTAACTACCATGTATTATGCACAGCTAGAGCATCACTCAGTTTGAATAATAAACAATACTCATCTATAATTGAATGATTATCATTTAAGCACAAAATATAATTCAGCTATGAAAACCAAATAAACTTCAACGGATACATATTTCAAGCTAGGGTTTACTCTTGCACAGACTTAGGTTTGAATCTTTTCACCTTTCGTAAATGACCTAGTATAAATGAAAGTAAATAAATTTACAGTTACTACTAAACTCAAAATCGGATAGAAAGTGAAGTCGAGAATCGTTTTCCTAAAATATCACCTTTAACATTTAAATAAAACAGTATGAATAAGCTTATTCGACTACAACAGAAGCATTCATTTTAAGTCTTCTTTAAACCTAGCATTATATAATAAATAAAACAGATTTTTCAAACATTGTTGTTTACATATAAACCAAGTAAAATCACTATCATCAGTATGGCCATAGTACCCAAAGTGAAACATTTTCAACTAACTTTGTAAATCGAAAATACTGATACAAGTAGGGCTTGCCCAAATAATCACAACAATCATAATTATATAACCAAAACTACCTTCTTCAATCAGAATGTTGGTATCACAAATGTCGAAGGAAAAACAAGTGTCCACATGTTTATATTACACAGTTATTTTCCAGAAACTCAAGTTCATGAAACACATATCCTTTATCACCAAAATCAAAGCTCAGTTCAACTTACATCTTGGATACTCCTATCCAGCTGATAAAAAAAAAAAAACAATTAACCAAAGACAAAGGACTGTAGAATGAACTATTTATTGTCGTAGGTCAAGGGTTAAAAACCGTAAGGGTTCATTTCCTTAGATACATACACTTTATGAATAGGTTCAAGTTCATTAACAACCTGTGTAATCTCCCAGAGAGATAACACGACAGGGTTGATTTCATTACCTACGGTATGAAATTTACAAAAACAAATAACACACATATATACGAAATTTAATGGATTCGTAGTCGAATACTATTTTATTTTCCAAATAACAATCAATACACCTGAGCCAGAATGGCAACTAAACTTTGAACCTAAAAATTTATCAAGTACCATTCGCATTACTATGAGGGAACTGCATAAGCTAGTTACAAATCCATCCTATGAACAATTTTCATATCGAGGATGCCGAATGGCCAATACTTATCAACACAGTGTAACTTGTTCAAGAAATTATATTCTCATCCTTTTCATTACCGAACTGATATAAATAGCTAGAAGCTTAAAAAAATGACAAACACAATAATACTACTGACGGTTGGACGAATGGCTCCCAACAAATTATCTTTTAACCTTTATCTAAAATATCCCATAGGAATCATGGATCTAGAAGAGACCTATCCAGTATTAGGTGCTTCACATGTGATGAGAAAGGAAATTATTCAAGAAATTGCCCCAGAAACCAAGGATCCTCCAGGAGAATCAACAAGAAGAGGTATCATCCTTACACCGCTGAAGATGATGAAACAGTAAGGAAGAAAACCAGATAAGAAAGGGATGATTCTTCAAGTGATGAAGAATATGTTTTAATATCAACCATTACAAGTACCATCACCCATAGAAGAAATGATTGTCTTGTGGATAGTGGAGCATCCAAGCATTTGTCAGGGTACAAAGAACATTTTGTCAACTTATCAGAACACGAGTCACCCCACAAGGTGAAACTTGGAGACGACTATCAATATATGTTGCTGCTGCATCCTAATCCCTATAAATTTCTGAAATTTATGGGGCCCCTCCTAAACTTGTTTAGAGTTTTTTGTAGTCTCTTAAAGTGAGTTTTTTCCTTCTAAAGATTATCCCTTTTCTTTCCTCGAAAAGAGGTTGTTTTTACGAGTAAGGAAAAATTCATCTTTTTCTTAGAAAGTTGGTCACAGTTTTAGTGTTAAATCAACTGACTGTTGCGCATCTTTTATGACTTGTTTTCTCTGACCAGTTTCCATGGTTATTCTAACTCGAACAACCATTGCACAGAATTTGTACTTAACTTCATGAACCGGTCAAAGAATTTAGAGCTAACTCTGCCGACCATTGCGCAGTCTTTTATCTTAACTTCGTCAGTTGGGCAGAAATATTATCTCCAGCTTCCCCAATCGTTGCGCTCTTTTTAGCGTTAAATTTTCTGACCATAGCGTATTTTTCTCTCTTGTTCTCCGAGCCTTGTCGTGACCCTTGGTTGCGATCACAGAGATTAAATCCACCAACTGTTGCACCACCATTTTTCTTAAAAAACATCATTGGTTTCTTGCACCATCCTTTTGTGCCCTATGTCATTTCCTCGTCGTAGCCTATGGTCACAAAGTTTAATTATAACTCTGCCAACCATTGCGCAAGAGTGAAACACAGAGTTTCCGAAACATGGTAGGTCGATACTTTAATTCTAACCCCGTGCAATTTGATTGACCAAATTTTTTAGCCTTGTGCACCTTAATAACCCAACCACCAATCGTTACGCATTAAGTGCCCACCATTTATTTATATATAATAGGGTTAGTGCCCTTCTCCTGACCATTTGCACTGTTAGAAGATCCCCATTCACTGCCAAAGGGAGAACTCCAAACTGTAGACAGCCAGAGCACACTTTACCCACAGCACGCCTCTCCATTACTGACAGGTAGGTCCTCGAATCCCTCTCATTGGTTTTGTCCATTTGGAAATCCTGTTGAATGATTAGTTTTAGTTTTAAGACTGTTTATTGGTTGTTTTTCAAGGCCAAACTTGCAGCATCATTCATAACACCTAAAAGTACCTCCTCCCCAACTGTTTACCCGCACCTGGCATCCTGGTTAAAGCAAGTCGCTTGCTCTAGAGTGGTCCATCACTGCTCTGGTTTCGTGTCATTCTTGGAACCCTATACCCTCTAGGAACCTCCCTGCTCTTAGCATGATAGGCAGACCTCGCATGAGTTTTAAAACCCAACCATATTATCTTTCATCCCCGTCGATTCGTTTTGACCAGGAAGAGCTGCGCCACGACCACCATGCATTGTTTCTCCACACGCACATACACTTGGGTATTTTCAGTCGTGGTTGTTTTCTAGTTGTTTCATGCATTTGTTTCTGTTTTGTGAGAAGGCTTCATCCTCACTTTCATTTGATTGCTAATTTTTTTAAAACTTGCGATACATGGTGTGTTAAAAAGTATCTTATCCCACAACGAGAATGCTTCGCATGTTTTTCTTTCTAAGTTAGTACCAATAGTACATGTTTGGGTTCATAATGATAAGATGTTGCTAAATGATAGCTAGCAGCACTCAGGCTTGTTTAGAATCGTAATCTTTGAGCTACCACATGGTTGACTCTTGTATAAGTACTTTTCCTCATTATTTGCAACTTTAAGTGGCCAGTTTTAATTGAAAGTTAATACTCATGTCTACTCAAGTTTTTTTTTAAAACACCATAAAATTGAACACTGTATCGCTCACAAACAATGAAATCCCTCACTTTTCCCCTCATTGTCATCTCTGGTGTGATATGCACAAGTGGTCTGCCAAAAGGAAAGACAAGTTAGCCGAGTCGGATTCAGATGTGGAAATCCTCTTGGACACCTCAGTTAAGATGATGTTCGGCGATATGAAGGCTATCACAGGAGGTACCCCAGAGTATCAATGGGGTGAGCTATACAGATCCATTGTGAAGAACCTGCAATAATTAATTAATGCAAATACATGAGATATCAGAAATAAAAGAACTTAGAATCACTTTTATGTTGATCACGGGCCACTTCGAGGGGGCAACCTCCTTTGAGCAAGCTCAATACAATTAACTTCACGGTGCCTTCATAGGCCTCAACACACACTTATATACTAAGTCTAGGTGCCAATACCATGTGTCAATACAAACCATGGGCCAATACAAAATATAGATCAACAATTATTACGGGTCAAAACCATGGGCCAATACAAACTATGGATCAACAAAACTATGGGCGACTTAAAAAGCATATGCGCCAACAACAATAACACAAACTATGGATCAACAAATACTACGGGATGACTTACAAAGCATATGCATCCAACAACAATATAGTAACAAAGTAAAGACATGGGTTCCTAACATCCCCTCTACCTTAGAAAAAGCTTTGTCCTCAAAGCTTTAGATGTGGAAATTGATGCAGAATCTAAAGGATTGGGTCCCCTGTAGCATCCTTGGGTTGCATTCCAGGCCACTAGCGCCTTTTGAGTTCTAGGGAGGATTGCATGGAAGGCTATAGATGAAGAAGAACCATATCAATGACATGAAAAGTGTGCACAGAACGGTGATGATCGGCTTGTTGTTTCAGTCGAATTCTTGCCATGTGAAGATTGTCCTGCAGAATGAGAAGAAGTTGATCACGGTTTCGAAGAATTGAGTTAATTGCCTGAACTGGGGAGCTGCTGAAGGTGTATGGAAGAAGAGCTAGAGGTGCCTTTCCAGAGACTGCTTCATATGGTTTCCTTTTAGATGTGGTACTATACCACTGGAGCGCTTGCAGGAAATCCATAGAAATAATTGTCCAAATCTGTGTAGGGATGGGAAAGGGTTTGAGCAGTCCCGAAAGGAGGATCATTTCACCCTTGTTGACCTGGAAAGTATCACAGTCAACCACCATCCATTGAATTGTCATTTTCAATCCCTACCAAAAGAAGTTACATTTTTCTTGGTCATACGTTTTGAGGAAGCCTGAGTGCCCTGCTGATGAAGAAGCATGGAGTTCATAGAAGAGATAGCCTCATTGAACAGATTGCAACCAATTTGGAACAAGCAAAGAAATAGTTGTAAGAGAAATTGGGTCATCAAATGTGCAAGAAGGAGCATCTACCACCATATTGTCCTTACCCTTCTGGTAAGTGGTCTCATAGTCATAACCCATGAGTTGGAGAACACATTTTAGGTGTGCTAGGGAGGAGACCCGTTGTTCCAGGAAAGTTTCCAGACTCTGGAGATCAGTCTTGATGCAGAAATAATTCCCCAATAGGGATGGCTGCCACTTCTGTACTGCATGCAAAACAACCATCATGTCTTGCTGAGATGTAGATGTGGCAAAATGCTTACCGGAAAGGTCTCGTGAAGGCGGCAAGACCACTGGTGCAACAAAGACACCTGCATATCTATACGAGGAAGTAGTGGAGACCATTGGTGGGTGCATCTGAAGGGAATGGAGCTGAGCAATGACACCATGTGAATTCTTCTTAAGGATCCTTTCCAAGCGATGTGAACTTATAATGCAGAGAGACCCTGGTTGTAAGCCCATAAATTTGTGTTGTGTCCCATTAACTAAAAACTGCATCCAAATTTCATCAAAATCCCATAAGATGGGGCCAAGTGTGCGTAACCATTGAACGCCTAAACTACATCACATACACCTAAGGACAAGGAAAACATGTCAGAGCGCAGGTTATAATCTTCCATAGAGATATGCACATTATGACACTTCCCCTTGCAAGGTAAGGTGCCCCCATTGGCAACCATGACTTCAAAACTTAGAACAAGGATGGACAAAACAATCAGCCTGTTTGGCAATCCGAGGGTCAATGAAATTATGAGTGCTACCAGAATCAATGAGTATGGTAAGAGGGAGATTCTTGAAGTATCCCCTAACCCGCATTGTTTGTGGGGTGGTGACGCTAGTTACAGCATGGAGAGAGATCTTGGGTGGGTCATCTTGAGATGGGGTGTCAACAGGCGGGTGCTGAATGTCGACCTGAACATCTACTATATTGGGAGCTTCTTCACCAAGTTTTGAGGTAGGCGGAGAATCCACATCCAAGAGATAGAGCTTTTGTTGAACACATCTATGTCCCCGAGTGAATTTCTCATCACAATTATAACAAAGCCCTTTTTCTCGGCATGCCTGCATCTCTGTTTCAGACAAATGCTTGATAGGATTTGTTTGAGGAGCAGGCGTGATGGGAGGTCATTGGGAACCCATATTTCTGAAGGGAACAAAGGTGGGTTTGGAGCGTTGTTGAGCTGCGATCTTGTCCTCTTCCAACTTAGCAAACCCTAGGACTTCCATCATTGTGTTGGGATAGAACATTTTGACTTCTGAGCAGATTTCATCCTTGAGACCACTGATAAAACAACTCCTGTAGAATTCATCAGACAATCCTTCTGTGTGATTGGCCAGTTTCTCAAATGTTGTCTGATACTCTCTCACTATGCCAATTTGGTGAAGTTTAGTGAGTGCTCTTGTGAAGTCATCAAAAGCACTAGGACCAAATCGTGGCAAAAGGAGTTGGCAAAAATCTGTCGAGTTTGGCTCGGGATGAGCTTTGATGTACCAACGGTACCATTGAAGGGCTTCCTGTTCCAAATGAAAGGATGCAAGTGGAACTTTCTGGACATCAAAAGTATTCTGCAGACTGAAATATTGTTCTACTCGGTATATCCATCCAGTCAGATCAGTACCATTGAAGCGAGGAAAATCAAGCTTCGGCCCACGAAAATTGCTGGAAGAAGAGAACACATTGGGTGCAGAAGATTCTAGTTGTCGGTTATTGTTCATGGCTGAATGCTGAAGATGGAGGCTGAGAAATTTTTCATCCAGATCTTGGAGTTTGGTTTGGATGGCTGCAAGTGCTTCCTCCATGGTATTTTCTCCCGTGCGAGTGAAAACCATAACTAGGATTTTTTTTTTTGTGGGGGGGGGGAATGGATAGAAAAATACAAACACAAGCTTATTTAGTAAGGGGAAATTTGGATTTGGGAAAAACTCAGAGGGGTGATTGGGGTTTGACTAGGTTTTCAACACTTTAGGAGGGACAAGGAAGCAAAAAATGGGGATTTCAGAAGCGGGAACTCTATGGTAAAATTGAAGGCAATCGGGTGAAAATTGAGGAAGTTATGGTAAACCCTAAAAATAGAAAAATGTGGGATTTCTGGTATTGGCAAGTGGAATTTGGGATAGGGTCTTCAGGAATGAAATATGCAGAATGGGATTGCAGGGATGTCAGTGAAGTTTCACGAAAAATAGAATTTTATACTCCTTTTTTTTCCCCCGAAATGGATCGACAATAGCGGCGCGGAAGGGATCCGCAATAGATGGATCTGCAACGGCATGGAAGGGATCGAAAACGGATGGATCTGGAACGACTTTCAGAATAGATCTGAAATGGATGGATCTGGAGCGGAAGTGATCGGCAACAGTTCAGCTGAAAATAGATATGGACCCCAGGTATGTACGGCTTCCTAACATTTTAGGTGTTTCACTCGGCCACCAATGCTGTCTGACGGCTTTCGTATTGGGGTAGTACCCCTCACTCCACGGCTCAGGTAAAACTGATAACCACTTTGCCACAAATGACAGCTCTTGGTTTACCTCATGGGTGGGAACTAGTCAATCAGGTAGGGGTCATTGTCCTTTTCGTTGGCAAGTCCTCTCAATGGGCCAGCTACTTTGGGGTTCTTGTGGTACTCCTCAAAATGAGTTTTAGGGCTTATGCCCAAGTACTTCCCACAGTTAAGTGGATAGGGGTTATTCCCAAATCCAAAGCTGCAACAGATGCGGAAAAAAAAAAAGATTGGCAGAAATTCCACCCAACGAGCCCAAGAAAGTGCTCTGATACCAGATGTGAAGAACCTGCAATAATTAATTAATCCAAATACACGAGATATCAGAAATAACAGAACTCATAATCACTTTTATATTGATCACGGGCCACTTTGAGGGGGCAACCTCCTTTGAGCAAGCTCAATACAATTAACTTCACGGTGCCTTCATAGGCCTCAACACACACTTATATACTAAGTCTAGGTGCCAATATCATGGGTCAATACCATGTGTTAATACAAACCATGGGCCAATACAAAATATAGATCAACAATTATTACAGGTCAAAACGATGGGCCAATACAAACTATGAATCAACAAAACTATGGGCGACTTACAAAGCATATGTGCCAACAACAATAACACAAACTATGGATCAACAAATACTATGGGATGACTTATAAAGCATATGCGTCCAACAACAATATACTAACAAAGTAAAGACATGGGTTCCTAAAATCCATAGAAGATAAAAACTTCCTTGAGGCCTCCTTGGAAGAACAAATAGTTTATAGGAACATAAAGAAGTCCAATCTCCACAAAGTAGCAACCTGCCCTGAATTATTCCCTTTCTCGGAGGTAATTGGTTGGATCCTACCCCAAGTGAGTACCGACTCCCGGTTCGTCACAGATGTCACAGGGATTAGCCTTGCATCCTTTGCACCAGAACATATCATGGCAGCATACAAGCTGCCACACCCTAATTTTTTCCTAAACGATGAATGGTTATCCGGGATGAATATGGACCTTTTGGAATGTGCTAGAAAGATGACAATTGTTGAAAGACAAATAAGGCAAAGAAACAATGGAGAATATGAGAGCAATATTCTAAGGAATCCATACAAAATCATCGCCCTGATGTTGAGTCGAGTGTTTGGCATGCCAAATGGGAACGTATACAAACTAGGTTGGGTGCCTGTGATGTTCCACGTAGCCATGCAGGGTGCAATTTTCAATTAGGTAGACATCATATCAGATTACATGGCCTCACTTATAACCGCTGCCCAGGGAGGAATGACCCAAAACAAGGCTGATTTTTTCATGTCCTCTTATCTAGTGGATTTGTTACTCGTCAAGCACCCTTTCCCTGATATGGGATTCATATGGAAGAGCAAGGAATCCCCCCTCTATGTGGATTATCAGATAATGTGGGCACACAAGTATGCAAGCCACTATACTCAAATATGTGAAAGGTTCATCATGCCGCTGTATCAACTGATTTTCAGAGAAGAACCTGGCTGCCTATCAGAAAATGCCATGCCCATCATAGAAACATACAAAGATTACTACTTCTCTATGGAGGGGACATACTTCAGAATGTATGGAGGAAGTCATGCTCCATCCCTATTACCCTGTTACGCTACAGATTATGTCATACACAAAGAAGTTGTAAGGCAACTCTTTATTGATGGAGTCAGCAAAATACTCAGTGATAAGAAGAAGGATGCATACCCGCCATTGCCATTTATCATTGGAGTATACCATCTCCTCAAGGTGAGAGATGGTATAGAATTCGCTAAAGATTTAGAGGCCTTCCATTTCGGGACAAAGAGATTTGAGAGGCATGACCCCGAAGGAAAAGCTATAGCTCGATGCCTCAACATCAAGGTTACTTTTGAGTATGCACACCATTTCGACAAGGACAAAGATTTCTTTCGAAGTGCCAAGAATATGACTGAGTTAGGAAAGATATACCACCCTAAAGGTGGATCCAGCTCCATTTCCAAACCCATGGGGTTAATGGAAACAGAGCAGGAGGAAAAGCAGCACCAAGATGAAGTGGCAGCGCAACTAGAGGAAGTTGAAAGAAAGAAGAAAGAGGAGGCAGATAGGCTTGAAGAAGAAGAAAATCAAAGGCTTCAAAGGGAGAAAGCAGAGAAGCAAAAAGAGGAACCATAAAAGCTTCAAAAGGAACAAGAAGAAAAGCAACGTCATGATGCAGAAGCTGCTAAAATTCAGCAAGAACAAGCTTAGAGATTCCGAAGAGAAGAAGCCGAGAAGATGAAGAGAGAAATGGCTGAAAAGCTGCAAGAAATAAGGGAGAAAGCGGAAGCAGAAGTGGCAGAATTGCAGAGGCAGAAAGAAGAAGAGGAGAAATCCAAAGAAGATGTGGATCAAGGGGGTTCAAGCACACAAGATATAGACTTAGGTGCATTAACGAAAATCTATGAAGGATTTGTCTCATCTCAAGAAATCCCTCTCACCCCATACACCCCCTCAAAGCAACGCCTAGTGTCAAAGATGGATTTTGTCTTCTTTGATTCCAGAAGGAAGGCTCTCATAAGTAGGTATGAAAAGACGATGCAAAATGGAGAAATTCGAGAGGAAGTCAGAATAACTCAAGTTCTGCTCTTTCAAGGGACCAATAGCGACCCTAAGTTCACAGCAGCCTATAGCGTAGCTTCGGCTCAGGAAAGTGCTGATAATGTAGGTGTACTAGTGGAGAAAGTAAGGAAATATAAAGACAAGTGCTTCAAGGTTAAAGATAATCCGTTGAAATAAGTGCACCTAGGTAATGAGCTAAAAAGAAAGTACGACGACCTTCAAGAAGAGAAGGTAGAGATGGCAGTTAAGAAGGAGAAGCTCTAAGAATAAAAGGATGCACTCAATACACATCTTGTAGTCCTAGAAGGCGAGAAGAGGGAATTAGAAACTCAATTAAAAGAATTGGAAGAACTTGCGGCCAACAGGAGGAAACAACAACTTATAGCCATGGAAGGGTTAGAATCCTGCATTCAAGAATTGGAGCAGCATGAAGCCAACAACATGCGGCATATTGAGTTCTACAAGCCCTAGATTGAAAGGTTGACAAAAGAAAAAGAGCAGCTGTTGGAACAGCTAAAAAGGGAAGAAGAGAAGAAACGGGATCTAATCACATTCCATGAGCAGGCAGGTGATATGCTAAAGAGAGTTTATCAATCGCTAGAACTAATCTCAGAGGAAATTTGTAGGATAAAAGGAATGATTTCGAGGATGAAAGTGATTGAGATTGAGGCACTAAGACTCAAGAGAAGGTATGTGCACCATTTAGAGGAAATCAATGGACAGTTTAAATGGAGGAAAGGGAAATCAGGATTCCCGAGAAACCTACGTGTCTTGTCTACAGAGGAGTTGGACTTGGATTTAGGAGTCCTAGAGTTTTGTAGCGACTGTGGTACGAAGATAAGCATTACAATCCAGAAAACCAATAAGAAATGTGCTGACCTCTACTTAAAAATCCAGGAGACCCATGGGAAATGCCACATGGTCTTACCTGAAACCATAGATGATTTTCCTGAAAAGGATCAATGCCTATTCAACCTGCAGGGCAAGCAAAATGCAGAAGTAGAGTACCTAAGGAAGATTGATGTCCCAACTCCAGAAGACCTCCACCAATTGATTGGAAAAATTCTATCCATGCATATTTCCTAGAGGACATCGCCCATGCAACAACAGCAGGAGAAACAAACGTCAAATCGGATCTGCATAAGCATGAAATATCACTGAAAATGATGATTTATGCGCGGGGAAATACTATTTTACGAGAAATCAGCTAGTGGGATAGCTCCATCGCATATGTGGACAAACCTGTTGAAGTAATCCAACCTGCCGAAGTGGACATGGCAGCTGAAATAAAAGGACTAGCTGAAGCAGTAGAACCATCTGGGAATTAAATCCGCTTTATTGTATTTTGTAGAAAAGATAGCTGAGACTGTTTTTATTGTATAAATGTTTTTAAAAGATAGCTAGAACTTTTTTTATTGTATAAATGTTTTAGAAAAACAGCTGGAAATTACTTTTGTCTCTTTAGGCACTATAAGAAAAACTTTTATGTTTCCCTAGGTTTAGGGTATGAGAAGAGACAAATTTTGTAAAAGTTATAAATAGAAGAAGAGAATAGAAGAGAAAATAATTTTGGTAGGTGAAAGGACAGACTTGTGCCATATGTGAATTATTTTGCTGCATCAAAAAAGAAGGACCTATTTTTACCTGGGAAAGCTAGCACTGTGTTTTGATTGGGATGTGTGGAATGTTTGTTGAATTATTTCTGCACTGTTCATACATATACTGTGAGATCATTCCTGACTATCTTGAATTAATTCTTAGTTGTGAATGCTTTCATTTTCCTGTGCAAATTTGTTGTGTTAAATGAGTAATGGAATACTTTAAATTCTGTCAAAAGCTATCTTTGATATATTTTAATTCTTGCTATGAATACATCTGTGTTATTAAACAACTATCTATGAGATTCTTAGATGTATATCAGTGTATTACTCATATTTCAATTTTGCTCCTTGCAGGGATAGATTAATTAGCTTAGATAATTTTAGATCAGATTTGTTTTAACTGCATGCATTTAGATATAGCACTTGCATATCATCTTTAAATATGAAACGAAAGGTATCTCTGCTGAAGATCACCTTAAAAGCTTTTATTTGGTTTTGAGTTTTCTCAATGTACAACAGGAAGATGTAGTTTGCAGACTTTTTCCTTATACTTTTGAACCTAAGGTATCTTCTTGGTATTTTAGTTTGCAAGCTAGTTCAATATCGAATTGGGAACAATTTGAGAAATGTTTCTTAGGTAAATATGGAAATCAGAAAACAGTCTTCACACTCATGAAAGAATTGTTGTCCATGAGGATGGAAAAGAAAGAGAAGGTTCGAGAATTTAATAAAATGTTTACTACTTTGTTGAATAATTTTAGTGATGCAGCGAAACCCGCTAAAGAATCTTTGGTTGAATATTATACTACAACGCTTGATCCACCCATAGCAATGTTTGTCAAAAGAACAAAGAAAAATACCTTGATAGAAAACTTCAAAGAAGCCAAGAAGGTAGAGGAAGAAACAAACAACATTTCTAAACACTCCCTTGATCTGGAAACAAAACCAACAACTACTAAGAAACCCCTGCTGCTAACTAGAACTAACGAAGAACCATCAACATATATGGAAAATGTGGTCAAGATGATGCAACAGCTATCTAATAAAATTGTAGATCTAGAAGAAGATAAGGCAACCAACAAATCTAGAAAGCCATTCAAACCTTTCTACAAGAAAAGGGATGAAAGTGGCCAATCTCTTCCACCTGTAAACAACTGGCTAGTCTCTTCCACCTGTAAACAACTCTGCTGTTTTAAATTTGAATGAAGTAGGAATGGATCATTTTTTCACTTTTCACCAAGAGAAACATTCTGAAAAGAGCTGTCTGCAATGGATCAATTCGATGAGCTTGGTTAGGAATTAGTTTTTGGACTCCCAAATCACAGATCAAGAAGAACCCCAAGAAGAGTAGGCACTTGAACAGGAAGAACCCGCTCCAGACACCACAATGGTGTTATGGGATTGGGTACCCTTAACATAATCGATTGAAGAGGACACTAAAGAAAGTAAAGTTGTAGTTGTAAATGTTACTACTTGGAGTAAAGGTCCTATTGTTGATCCAAGCCCGGTTACCCCTAAGCCTAAGGTTGCAAAGGAAATACCCAAAAGGCACATAACTATCATTCGACCGTAGCTCAAAGTAAGCCCCACGGTAACAAAATAATCAACCCTAGAGATAAACAAACAACCAAAGGTTACATCAAGCACAAAAGAAACTCATGAAAAAGTTTCAAAAGATTATGACATGGGATATGACATCATTGAACATATCAAGAAGACGAAAGAAAATATATCTATTTTTGAAATGTGTAGTCTTCCCCAGCAAAGGAAGAAATTGTTAGAAGCTTTCGACCCCCAATCTATCACTTCAGTAGAAAACACTAAGGAAGATCCTAAAATAAATGAAGCTAGCATTGGCGGAAAATCTAGATCTCAAACTTTGCCTTTTTTGTTGACCTCCAAAAATTTTAATCATAATGTATACAACTGTTTGGTAGATTCTAGGGATTCTTCGAATGTTATGCCATTATCTATCTGTAAGAAGATTAATGGGAAACCGATACCATCTCCATCTCAGATCATATAGTTGGATAGGACCACTGTTAAAGTAATTGGAGAAATGAAAGATGTACTTATTATATCAACAGATTCTAGAGTATGTCAATTTATTGATATTATGGTGGTGGATATACCTAAGGCTTATGGTTTAATTTTGAGTAGGGACTGGTCTACGAAACTGAATGGTTACTTTGGGACAGATTGGTCTCACTTGTAGCTTCCATACCAAAATAGGAAAAACTAGATCAAAATACTGAGAGAACCTCACATGAAACAAAATGTAACTCAGTTAGAAGAAAAGAATGAGGCTGTAGATTTTTCATCTTCAGTATTGGGAAATTATTTTTTAGAAATTGGACCAGGGAATTATCAGGCTACAAAAGTTAGCCATGAATCAGACGAGCAGTCCAATCTCATTCATTTTTCTAGGACTGATGATATTGATTGTAACATAGCAGGATTATTCACTGAATTAGAGGCTAGTAAGACTAACTTAATTAAAACAAAAAACACATTTTGGGTTATGTACTTTGATGGTTCCAAAACTCAAGAAGGGTCCAGAGCCGATTGTGTTTTGATCGAACCTGAATCAAATAAACATTTTTTATCTTGTAGACTAGAGTTTGAATGCACAAATAACACAACTAAATATGAAGCTCTAGTACAGGGATTAAAGAAAGCTATTAGTTTGAATGTTAAATACTTAAAGGTCTTTGGTGACTCAAAGATAGTTGTTAGGTAGGTAAGATATACGATTCATTGTCTTTCACTACATTTAAAAGCTTATCAATCTGAAGTTTGGAATTTGATTTCACACTTTGATGCATTCAATATCAATGCCATCCCTATATTACAAAATGTTGCAACTGATTTGTTAGCTACTTCTGCTTCCAGGTTAGTGCCTACCAATAACAAATGCTCTATTGAATTAATTTTCAAGCCATCTGTACCTGATAATATTACAAATCTCAGAGTAATTGATGATGGTGATCAAATTATAAGTTTCCTAACAAATGAGGATGCTTTTCAAAAATCTATAATCGATGAAGATGAGCACAATTCAGATTTACAGAACAAAGATGTTGTTAAGGGAAACTTCGTGCCAAAATAAGTGAGGACTCTTGAAGTATTAGTAAACCAATAGCACATCCATGCAACATCAATTAGTAAACCTAGGCACAGAAGCTGAGCCAAAATTTGTCAATCTTGGAAAATGTTGCTCGCCAGGCGAAACAGATAAGTTCATCAAATTGTTTTAGCAATATAAATATGTTTTTGCATGGTCTTATGAATATCTGAAACATATGATACTCGCATTATACACACATAATACCAATGAAGCCAGGTGTAAAACTATTTCAGCAGTAATTGCGAAGAATGCATCCGACACTTGAGCCATTAATACAGAAAGAGTTGAAGAAGTTCTTGGATGCTAAGATCATTTTTAAGGTCCACCATTCAGAATGGTTTTCTAATTTAGTCCCCATGCAAAATAAGTCAGGGGAAATAAGAGTGTTTGTGGATTTTCAGAACTTGAACAAAGCTTCCGATAAAGACAACTACCCTGTGCCACCAATGGATCAAATTTTACAGATGGTTTCGGGTTCAAAACTATTTTCCCTACTAGATGGTTTCTCTGGATATAATCAAGTATTAGTAGTAGAGGAGGAACGACTCAAGACCACTTTTCATACAAAGCGGGGAACCTTTTCCTACTAAAGAATGACTTTCGGTTTGATAAACGTAGGAGCTACCTTTAAAAGAGCCATGGATAATGCTTTTTGAGGATTGGTTGGCCACTGTGTGGTAATTTATTTAGATGATGTGACAGTCTTTTCAAAGAGAAGAGAAGACCATGTTTTCCATTTGAAACATATTTTTGATCGCCATATCTCTAAACCCTAATAAGAGTATTTTCGTTGTTCTTGGAGGTAAACTTCTAGGCCATATCATCTCAAAAAAGGGAATCTCGATAGATCAAGAGAGAGTGAAAGCTATAAAAAATATTCCCATGCCCCATAATAAGAAGGCTATGCAATCTTTCATGGGCACAATAAACTTTGTTCGAAGGTTTGTACCAGATTTCGCTCAAATCGTGAAACCTTTGCAGCAAATGGTAAATCAAAGTGTGGAATTCAAGTGGACTGACATAGAGAAGACTGCATTTAAAGACATCAAATCCACCATAGATAACGCACCTTCTTTAAGAAGTCCATATTTTGAAAACGATTTCATTATGTACACTTTCGCTTCAGATAACTCTCTCGCAACTATGCTCACTCAGAAGGGAGTATCAGGAGATGAGTATCCAATATCCTTCATTAGCACTGGTTTATTTTACTAAAAAAGAGAGCAGTTGTGAAAGTAAACCATGTGATAGCTCAAAAGATATAGAAGAAAATTATCATGCTACTTGCAAAATGAAATTTAAAAAACTTGACTTAGTGTTCTACCAAACAAATTTACTCTAAGGTGGGATCTTCCTCTGAACAAGGTTGACCGCTAGAACCACTAGTCCTTGAGAACTTTCCAACTAGCTGAAATTTCGACCAAGGAGGCTAACGGGGAAAGAGGAATAACCACAAAGTTATGTGTTCCTTCCTTTGGGATGAAATCCCAAGGATACTACCTCAAGTCAAAACTTGGAAGAGAGCACAAAATCGAAATATTTGACTACTCTAAAGCATGGAAAGCAAAAATCTAAGTTAACAAGAGACAACACTCTTCCCCAAATGGGGAAGAAAACCAAAATACTGGAGGACTCCTCCACTTGAACTTTCATTATGAGATTACAAATGCCTTTTGGATTCAAGCCCTTGAAAGGTCTTTTCAAGTAAATTAACAAATTATGGAAACAAGACTTATAGCCCTTAAATGGATTTTACAAAGGAGATTGTGGTTGTCTCTTTGATTTTGGTTTAAGTCTTCTCTTTGAATGTAACTTTGACCCTCTTTAAATCTTGTCCTCACAAGTGGTTCTTCTCCTTGAAGAAACCTACACAAGCTTAGAAAATGCTCAACAATGCACCCATTAACATTAGAAAAATAAAACCAATTTGAAACTAGTTAAGTCTAAATTTGAAGACTAAGGTTTAAAATGTAAAATGCATTAGATTTTGACATGAAATTATTAATATGGTAAAACGGACCAATGAACAACAAATGCCTAAAAAGTGCTAGAAATGAGATGTAGAGTATAAAAAAAATGAAATATTTTTGTGGAAAATTTCTATCTTTCAAATGAGACTATAAAAAATGCAAATTTAAAGTAGAAGCAAAACCTAGTATGAGATCTAAGTTACCCTAATGATACTTCAAAATGAAAGTATGAGATCTAGATGTCAAATCACCCCTTTTTTTAAAGTGCAAGTTTTACTAATTTAAAATAAGATGCAACGCTAATATGGAAATATAAACTAGATTTTAAACAATGTTGGTGCAAAGTAAAGATCTAACTATCCAACTTCAAAAAATGAATAAACAACCAACTAAATCATTAACCACTGCCCTCTTTTAGTTTTCCTTTTTGGTAGATTTTTAGTTTAATTCACTCTGTGAAATTAGACTTGGATTCACCTGGCGACTCCACTGTCAATTAACACCTCAAGGTATTCAACTAGAAGAAATTATGAAGGCTTGCCTAGTTTTATCCTTGAGCCTGAAAAGCTTTATAGGAGAAGACTAAACAAACTTGCTTCTCGTAAAATCCTTGAAAATCTTGGATCTGAGTCTATTTCGGACATCCGTAGAATTTTCTTAGATTCCAACCTTAAAGAAAAAATAAAAACATTTTTCTTGACATAATGCTGATTGGGCCGACCCCTACTATGGTGGTCTAATAACCCTTTGACCCACATGACTCATACAGGGTCGACTCTATCAAGGTGGTCTAATAACCCATCAAGTATAAGTTACGACACTTATAATATAACTTGCGACAGTTGCCAGTAAAACTGACAACACTTCCAATCAGAGGAATAATACATCTCTGTTGGGGATAAAATAAAGTACAAATGTAATACATACAATATACAAGTGAATATTTTCCGAAGTTACAAATACATCAACACTCCCTCTTAAATAGGAAGGTATTCTCTTGACACAAGTCATATATACATATAGGCACAAGTCTTCAATTCTGGAGCTGGATCATCATCATTGGATCATGGAGCATCATCATCATCATTGCTACTGTACTCGACATCTCGATCACTGGGCTATATAAGAATTCTTCTCGTCATAGGAAGTTCTAAAAAGCCATCCCTTTTTCATGCTAGATGTAGGACCACCACCTGTAGGTCTTCATCAACACTAGCCATACTCTGGATCCCAGGACTAATTACGTGCAACAAAAAAACCTCTAAAGAGCATCCCAGGACTGATTACGAGCTTACTGCTCAACCTATTGCCTCTCCCAGGATCTTTTACATGTTGACTATCACAAAACCTTAAAAGAGTGTCTTGCATCCTCCAAGAACTCTAAAGAGCATCCCAAGACTGATTACGAGCTTACTTCTCAACCTATTGGATCTCCAAGACTGATTATATGTGACCCCCACACCACAAAACCTTTAAAGAGCGTCTTGCAACCTACAAGTACTCTAAAGAGCATCCCAAGACAGATTACGAGCTTACTACTCAACCTATCGGATCTCTAGGCCTGATTACATGTGGTTAGGAAAAACCTTTAAAGAGCGTCTTTCAACCTGCAAGTACTCTAAAGAGCATCCCAGGACTGATTACGAGCTTACTGCTCAACCTATCGAATCTCTAGGGCTTATTACATGCCATAGGACAAATCCTCCAAAGAGTATCCCCGGATCCTTTATGTGCCGTAGCACAATCGACAAGATCTCCCAGGTCTAGTTACATGTCCTCCCAGAGCAATGCATCGAAAGAGTATCCCAGGACCCTTTATGTGCCGCAGGACGATTGACAAGATCTCCTAGGTCAACTTACATGCTCATCTACACAACCTATCCACAACCATAGAGTATCAACTTGATACTCACCATACATCATCCTGATCATCATCACTACATCATCCTTATGCATGTCATCTAGAGCATCATCCTGATACTCATCACACATGATCATCCTGATCATCGTCACTGCATTGTCCTGATGCAAGTCATCCATAGCATCGTCCTGATACTCATCACACATGATCATCCTGATCATTGTCGCTGCATCATCCTGATGCATGTCATCATACATGATCCAACTGATCATACAAAGAATCCACCTGATGCATATACATATACATGATCCAACTGATGCATATCTAAAGCAGTAACTGTAGCATCGTCCTAATGCTCATCACACAATGCTTACATCCACAGCCATGGGAAGGATCCTCCTATCACCATGCTTGGAATGGCTCCTGCAAATGTGTCCCATCACTTCTTCCTCAAAGTATCTTCAAATTGAATAACAGAAAGACTCTCTCTGAAGTACTCAAACTTCACTCTGGCTAGTGGTTTCGTCAACACATCTGTAACCTGCTCATCCGTCGCAACATACAAGAGCTTCACTACTCCTCTCTACACCATATCCCTGATATAGTGATATTTGATCTCGATGTGCTTTGACCTGTCATGGAACACTAGGTTCTCTGACAACTTTACATAACTCTGGTTGTCACAATAGATACAGGTAGCATCCAATGGGAGATCAAATAGCTCAAACGGTAGCTTCTTAAGCCATACTACCTCACAATTGGACGAACAAGCTGCGACATACTCTGCTTCAGTTGTACTCAGTGCTACGCAGGACTGCTTCCTGCTAAACCAAGAGATCACACCTGATCCCATACTGAAGCAGCACCCCGAAGTGCTCTTCCTATCTGGAACACTTCCTGCCTAATCTAAATCAACATAACCCTCGAGGTTAAATTTTGATTCGCATCATACTTGAGCCCATAATCAATTGTAACCTTCAGGTACCTCAGAATATACTTTACAACAACTAGGTGAACACCTCTGGGATCCGTTAGGAACTGGCTCAATGTGTTCACCGCAAAGCAAATATCCGGTTTCGTGTTCGTCAGGTACATCAAGGACCTAATCATCTGACGATACACCATGACGTCAACCGGATCAGATGAAGCATCACACAAAAGATTCAGGTTCGATGCCATAGGTGTGGCCATGGCCTTGCAATCCATCATCCCAAACCGCTTCAGGATCTCTACTGCATACTTCCCTTGTCCAAGGAAGATTCCATCTGCACTCTACCACACCTCCATGCCTAGAAATTAATGCATCATGCCCAAGTCCTTCATCTCGAACTCAGTAGCAAGATTCCTCTTTGTGTTGGCAATCAATCTATCTTCACCTTGGGTGGACTCCCTCTCAATCTTTGCTTCCTTGCAGGAACTACTTGGAGTGTGCTCCCTCTTGATCTTTTCTTCCTTGATTACCTATCCTTGAACTTATATCCATTCTGGACCACTATGCATACTTAAGTGTGCACTAGTGTCATCATTGTGTTATCCTCAAGATATCATACATAACCATACATACATTAGTATAATCTCAATACTATCAAAACATTATGATCCTAAATAATCTTAACAAGTATGGCCATGATCATTTCTCTTCAATGAATTGTGCTTAGCAACCTGCATAACTCATAAGTTAACCATTGTAGAACCAAATTATACATACCTCATAAGTAGAGCTTATATGTGATCCATGAGTCTTTGTCTTCATGTCACCATGGTCATATGTTCTTGATCTAGAACTTGATTTTTACCTCTCATGTTAGTGGACAACATCAACCTCATACAACACCACAATACATTAGTCCCTAATCAGTGAATGTCTTCTATCATGCATTCATACTTTTACTATGGTGATAAGACAAGTCTAAAATTAATCAAGATTGTACTAACCTCAATAATATGAAGAGAAACATATCATAAACTTAATCATGAACAGATTTCAAAATATACCTGTATCTCCTCAAGTCATACTTGTCGAGATTGCTTGTAGTCTTCTTATGTAAGGCCTTAGCCTCATCTCCCTCTGGAACTGGAACTTCTTCACTTATGCAGGTGACCAATTCATTCTCTTCTAGGATTAACCCAATCCACTTTGATTTGCTGGAATTGGATCTGGAGATGGATTAGGGTTTTTCAGAGAAACCCTAAAATTCAAACTTCTGATTGGATGAAAAAATGTGCCTTGTTGAGCTCATCAAGCTGGTATACTTCAATTTTGAAATCTCCAAAATTTGACCCCTCAAAATTTCCTTTGAAACTTCCTGGTCTTCTGGATAGGATCCCGAACTAGGATTTGATAAAGCCGGATCTTCTACCCATCCAAAAGGTTCGATCTTGTGTTCTAAACTTCGATTTTTCTGAGGAGCTTCCATCCATGGTCATAGATTTAAAAAATTCCAACTTTTGTAGAAGCCCTAATTTTCCACCTTTCCGATCAAAATCCTGAACTAGGGTTTGATCAAGCTCGGCCTTCTTCCCAACCAAAAAATTCGATCTTGGTCTCTAAATTTCAATTTTGATGAGGAGCATTCATCCGTGGTCTCCGATTCAAAAAATTTCAACTTTCTCCAAAGCCCTAAATTCCTATAGTAGTGACAAGCCAAGACTGAAGGTGCTCAGAATCCAATTCTGTTTTTCCAGAAATATGCACCTGATTGTTTTTAGTGCATCTCTGAAACTACAAAACCACAAGGTCTGAAACTTCGGTTTGTGGTATCCTTACCTGTCATCTTCCCAACCCCATAGGTTTTACCTCAATTGGATTCTCTGAGAGAGAGTTATGACAAGTTTCGCAACGTGACATATTTATTAGATAAAACATGAGCGATAACTTGTATGACATGCCATGTGTCACTGTTCAACTTCGGTCTCTGAAAGGAATACCTGTGAAAGTACAGTCTGTTCCCTACCTGTCACTTTTTACGAAATTTAATTTTGAGATTCCTATCCCAAGTTGTGACCTTTTTTCCTAGGTCACCTGTTTATGACTGAGATCTATAAGAGGTAGAAACCCTAACTTGTACGGATCATAAATCACAAAGTACAACGAATCCAATGGTTTTCTTCAGACACAAGGTACATGGGGATGTTATATACGATCTATAGAAGTTTCAGAACCTGAAACTTTTCCAAAATGGATTTATAGCAAAAGTACCACGGTGACTGGTTTTTGCTATATCAAGCCCTAACTTCCAATTTGTCGCAAGTGCAACAAGTCTCATAAATGCCATATCATGCCTTCCTTTAGGCTAGCTCTGATACCATGTTATTTTTTCATCATTTAATTCAATAGATCTAGGATCTTAACTAAAATAACAACATGTATAGCATAACAAGCATAAGAGAAAAGAGACAAGAGACACAAAACATTTCACCGGGGAAAACCAAGAAGGTGAAAAACCCCGCAACTTTCTTAGAGATAGAATAAGAATCAATACAAGGATCACCATGATCAAACCCAAGAGATAGATATCTTCATCAGCATGTTCCTCCTCCATTTGTGCGCACTCCTCCTCTCTCTCACTAATGCGAAGTGAGTGAATAATGGAATATGTAAAATGAGAGAGACACACTCTCTATTTATACACTAACTTGACTTTACCTTTACTCAACTAGGTCGGCCTCAACTTAACCACTTAACATAATGCTTATTGGGATGAGCCCTACTAGGGTGGTCTAATAACCCTTTGACCCACATGAATCATATAGGGCCGAACCCATCAAGGTGGTCTAATAACCCATCAAGTATAAGTTACGACACTTACAATATAACTTGCAACACTTGCAAGTACAACTGAAGACACTTCCAATCGGAGGAATAATACATCTCCATTGGGGATAAAATAAAGTACAAATGTAATACAAACAATATACAAGTGAATATATTCTGAAGTTACAAATACATCAACACTGAATTACCCCACCATAGACAATTAAGCATATGTAGTATTCAAAGCAGTAAAACAGTTCAGGCCATATATCCTAAAACATAGAACCAAAGTCATAGTGCCTCACCCCGCTATTAGATCGTTGTTTGTATAGAAGGAATTGGGTGAAAGGAGAGGAAACTGGGTCACTGCTCTTCAAGAATATGATATGGAATTCAAACCAACCACAATTATAGGAGCCGACAAAAGCGCAAGTTTTGGTCAAAGTTAGTTAGATTTGGTCATGCAGACAATTTTGTAACCACCTTAGTTTTCTATAAATAGATCCACCTTTGTAAGCCTAAGGGCATCATTGATCGATAGCATGATAGCATCGAAGAACAAAGTGATTGTAAATGGAGACATCTATCTTGTATGTATTTTCTACTTTCAACAAGTTTTTCCCTGTATGTGAATTCACATTAAGTCGTAGATTTTGAGATGAGTTAATGCATGGGGATGTTTGATTATGTCTCTATTTTTGTCACTGTGTTATGAATGTTGGATATCCTGTAAATGATGTGATGTGTTTAATGTTTTGTTGCTATGTTGATTAATATGTGATATGTGAATGTTGCTTATATGGTGTTTATGCATAGGTTAAGTTAATGTTTGAAGTGTTAGTATAATGTAAAGGAAGATCTATGGTTTCTGTAGCGACTAAGGGTTAATTCATGTTCTCTCCATACTATGGAAACTTGGTTCCTGCAGCTCCTTTGATCATCTCGGGTGAGACCTCACTCTCTTTATGGGTGTTTCTTGAAGGGGTAATACCTTTCCGAATCGATTCTCAAGGGTGTCTAGATGGTGTTTGTTGATAGTAGTGCAAAGTGAACCCCTGTTGATAGAACTTTGTGAGCAAATGGTTTCGTTTCCGGGACCGTAGTGTGAAGAGAAAAAGAGAGGACATGATGTGGCATCCAACGAAACCGGATATGGAGGATTGGTTCGACAAGAAAGCACAAGAGTTTGTTGAAGAAGAGAATCGCAAACCCAGATGGTTGACATCTGAGTAGTTGCAGAAATACATATACTCCGACGTCCATGGGATATTGTTCTATGAATTTCCAATATTGT
Organism: Larix kaempferi; assembly: GCA_027924585.1. Lineage (NCBI taxonomy): Eukaryota > Viridiplantae > Streptophyta > Pinopsida > Pinales > Pinaceae > Larix > Larix kaempferi. Next base: position 2,450,544 of record BSBM01001870.1, on the reverse strand, counting down.
TGCATGAGTGGTTGACGCAATTGACATTTCAGAAGAAAAATTGGCAAGGTGGTCAACATGAACACTGGACACCTGAATTGATTCAACAACTGAAGCGAGTGGATAACAAGGGATCGAGGGTTGTCGACATTTGGGTGGATAACATTCTAGAAGGATGTATTACGGAATTCATCGTCGACACGATTAAATCATATAGAGGCACAGAGAGGAAATTTTTCAAGGGACCCCACGGAAGATTTCTATTGTCACTAAAAGTGTGGATTAAGATGCTCATCTGCGAAAAAGGAACACTGAGGATGAACACTGGCGAGTAAAATCCCGATGTGCGGAGGTTGAGGGTACTGCATGAATATGGGTCTGGTAGAACGATGTGGGATACATGGACACGAGTGACAATGAGTTACTAAGGGAAATTGAGGAAGGTTTTGGTACCCTGCGAGGTGGGGTGAGGTTCTGGTAGCCAGAGAAGAAGAGGAGGACTAAGATTGAGAGAGAGTCTCCTTAGGTGACCGGAACAGAGAACTGTGAAACGGTACCACATGGGATGAAGTGACCCTACTGAGATGAAGGAAGCAACCAGGCTACCCCTGGAGCTGAGAGACAAACCCAAAGTTACAACATACCCACAACCCCACCCATGGCACTGAATTTTGGAGGAAGGAACATAAGTTCATCGCAGTGTTGTTCGAAGTGTCAGAACAATGGTAAAAGCAGCGGATCAGTAAATAATAGAAGGAGATCAAGGATGGTAGGAGATGACGTAAAAATTCCAATTTTCCAAGGTAATGGGACCGAGGATCTCGAACAATATTGGTTTTTGTGTGAAGTGGTATGGACAGTGAAACAGGTCTAGGATGATGACATCAAGAAAGGATAGCTGGCGACGACCTTTAGGGGTCATGCGTTAGACTGGTTCATGAAATTCATACATGCGCCTACAGGAAATCCAGAGAAAACAATGCCCTAGATTAGGGCAAGACTAATTGACGAATTCAGAAAATCGAAGTCTGAGTCGCAATACATCATGGAACTGAAGGAAATTAAGCAGTTTCTAATGAATTGGTGTGGGAATTCGATCAGAGATATAAAAATATGATGGATAAAGTTAGCTTCGGGATGATTGATGTACAACAAAAAGAGTGGTTCATCACAAGACTCGTACCGCACATTCGTGTGCCACTTATGCAACAGAAAATCACATCCTAGTTGGAAGCGCTGGAAATTGCAATGAAATTGTAGGCTTCACCAGTTGGCGAAGCAAGAGTAGGCATGAATCACATTCAAGCACAACTAGCAAATTTGACGCTATAGCTCCAAGACATGAAAAAGGGAAAAGAGGTGCAAGAGGTGATATGGTGCACCCACTGCAAATCGAAAGCGAACCATAAGGACCAGTGCCGAGATTTTCGTGAGTATTTAAAATATGGTGCACCGAATCCACTTAGCCAGAAGGGATTCCATGGTGTCGGGTTTTTTATACAAGGGGACATCGACAAGAAGAGTGTGTGTTTGCAGAAAATGGTGTCGAAACCAGTCAAGTTGTTATGCAAGTTTTGTCGATCGGTTGGACACGAGGAGAAGGAGTGCAGGGAATACAAATTGATCCAGGAAAGAATTGCAGATACATATTTTATGAAGGGGGAGGAGCAACCCACATCCCAGCAGCAACCGCAGTACAACTAGCAACAACGATAGTACATCCAACAACAACCGCCCTATAATCAACAGTATAACCAACCGTAGCTCAATTATAATCAAACCTAGCCGATGTACATTCAACCCCAGCCACAGTATGACCAACCACAGTATCATACTGTGAAGTACAACCAACAACCTTATGGCCAACCAGAAGGAGGATTTAGAGGAGGATGATGCGGAGGCAGGGGTGGAGGTGTTGGTCGAGTTCGAGGGCCAGTAGTGTGCTACAACTGTGGTCAAGTGGGACACTATCAATGAGATTGTTCGATCCCATTTCTACAGTGTACATATTGTAGTGCACCGGAACATACTGTTGAGTACTACCCCCAGTTGATTGCAAAGTGGAAAAATAAGAATCCACCTCAACCTCAACCGAATCTGAATTAGGGACAAAATCCCCCTCCAAATGTACAAAATATTTCGGCAAAAATAAGGGGTTGACCAGTGAATGTCATGGTAGTGACCATAGGAGGGGCTGTGATATGAGAAGATAGACCAGAGATGAGTGTCTGACCGACAACAAGAAAGCAGGTCCAATTCGATGTAGAAACATAAAAGAGATTTTCTTAGAAGCACAAGATACGATGAGATGGATGAGGCGGCCACTGGTGGGATAGAAAGAACCCACTTATGAGATGTTATCGGCATTTGACACAATGAATTCACAAAAGAAGATCAACACTTTGAAATCCTTCTTGGAAAGTTAATTGGAGTTGGCAGAAGACCAGGATGCACTAGTAGAGATATCTAGCCTCTTAAATCGACAGGAGGATGGTCAATATATCAGAATAGTGAATCGGCTGGATAAAAGGAATACAGTAAGGGAGATGAGGATGAGTGCGCAAATTGATGCATTCGATGTTGACTCGATTATTTTGGATTTGGGGTCGGATGTGAATATCCTGACAAAACAAGCATGGAAGAAGATGGGAAAGCCACAGCTAGTATGGTCCCCAGTACAACTTTGACTGGCGAACCAGAGTAAGTTCATGCCTATCAACTGACTATGCCACATACCAATTCAGATACAGATACTCAAGACATATGTCGATTTTGATGTGATAGAAATAGTCGATAAAACAAGCCCATATCCGGTGTTGCTAGGGATATATTGGGAAATGGAGAACCAGGCCATAATCAACTACCAAAAACGAACAATGTTGTTCGAGAATCATGACATGAGGGTAGTCACACCTCTGGATCCAGCAGAAGGACAAAGGTATGTTGAGCCAATGCGGGATGAATTCACGGAAGGATGGGACAATGTGTATAATATATCAGAAGACTATATCAATCCCACCGTCGACGGAGAATTGGGGTGGCGTAGTGGTAGCTTGGCATCATCAGATTCTAATGAAGCACTGGAGAACTGGTAGAATCTAGTGCATGAAGTATCATTCTAGAGATGTGCACGCATCACCCAGTCGCTGATATGGGTGGCAACAGAGGCCTGCGAGTTACCGACATATGAAGGACTAGCCAACCTGACTAAATTCATAACCAAATTTGAAGAAAGAGTCACCGAACGACAGAGAAATTCTATAATTAGAGGAGGAACTGAAGGATACACCAGTGCGATGGTGGGCGATGCATAATTTGACAATAACGAGTTGGCCTCTATGTCCAAAACGCATGGAGATCAGGTTCGGAGAAAATGAAGGATATCGCGGAAGGAAATACAGTTGTAGGAGTGACCCAAGGGAGCACTTGGAGGAATGTCAAGGTGCATGGGGAATGAGACCACAAAAAGAATGGGTTCATGCACTCATCCATACATTGGATGAGGTACCGCATAACTGGTACGTTGCACTAGAACTGCGACACATAACGACGACATGGGAGGATCTCACTATCAACTTCAGCCAGACATTCAACTTCTCGAATGAAAACCCATTTATCCATAGTACACTGTAGGTGATACGGGAGAAGGTGCTTGAAGCAGTTCCAGTAGAGAAGCCAATGGGATTACAGTGGACTACGTCATTGGAGATGCTGTTGGAATGCTACAATGTGATGGGAGGACCAGATGATGAGGATGATCCACGAGCCACTTATATCCCAGAGTCAAAAGGAAGTCGGAATTTCGAATCACCCGAGATACCTTTCGACAAGTTTCAGCAACCACTGTGCCTCAAGAAAGTTAATATTGGGTTGGAGGAAAACCCCAAGTTTGCAAGGATATGATACTATTGGGATGATGTGACCATCACAAAAGTCACATATCTACTACATGAATTTCAGGATCTGTTCCCAACAAATTTTTTGAAAATGAAAGGCATTTATGGGGAACTAGGCGAGATGAAGATCCCACTAAATCCTGATGCGAAGCCAGTGAAGCAGCAACCGTATCGGTTGAAAACCATGTACAAGGAGTGAAAGAAATCTGACATAGAGCGAAGGATTGATGAAGAAGAGTTGGCTATAGCCCTACCAGGATAGTGCACAAAAAAAATTACAAAAGAATCGATGAGGTTCAACATCTGTCTATGAAACAATTGAAGACTACAAAAGAAGCGGCAAGGTTCGACGTCTGTCGATGGCTTCCGTGAAGTGAAAGGGTCAAATCCAGTCATAAATGCAGCAGTTAAGCCATGTCGGACAATGGTGAAAATGATTAACGGTACAATTAATACCTGTTGCATGCGGAGGATTTGGTAAATCATTGCTGGATTTGGTAATGATGGTCCAAAATCAGTAAGATGGATGGGACACAGAAAATCAACACTATAAATTAAAGGAAAGGGGACAGTTCAATGCACTATGTGTTAAGCAAGAACTTGCAAGATAGTGCATGGAAGTTTACATCTCGAATACAAGCACCGAAGAATCCCCACAACCAACACCAATCATGCAGGAGCAACCAGAGACCATGTCCGGAATATCCGTTAGGCAGAAGAGAAGTGCTACTCATTCGTCCTGCTCACAGCAAAGACCAAAGGTGATCCATTGGAGCACAGCTGTAGGAGGGCCGGGCACCTCAGCCGCCGCAGAGATAGAAACAACAGTGAGCGGAAGACTAGTAGGACCAACCACAACAAACATTCCCGGATATGTACCCCCACAGAATTCAAGCGCACCAGCTGTTAGGATCGGGAAGAATGCTAGGTATACTATCAAGGAGTAGGTGGTCCCAAAGGGGGTTTGTAAAACAAGGAGCATCATACCATAGTTGCAAAATTTACAGTACACTGACCACGAAGTGTACTACACCTGGAATGAATAAATGCAACTTACGAGCATGCAAAGCATGGTGATAATGGTCCAGTCATGTAGAAAACTACATAATGGGCACTAGGACTGGAGCAGTCAGGACGGATGAATATGACCCGAATGCCACATTTCGGAAGCGGGGGAAAAGCGAACGCCTGCGTAAAGAAAATCCTTGTTTTCATGGAGGATGTTTATGGCTAGGGGAAAAGATCCCAGTGATGGTTGATTTGATAGCGCGGATAACAAGGTTACCCAAGAATGGGCAAGACCCTTCGTAGTATTTCAAAGGAAAAGATAATGAAAAGCGCTTAGCGAAAAAATTCAAAGCAAAGTATGGGGTGGATATGAACACCCGAGGGTACAAAATAGACACCATCAATGGCTAGGCAGTAAGGGTCGTAGCGAGACTGTTAGCCATCAAGATAGTTAGAAAGAATCTCCCAAACCATTGTGCGTTAGGGGTGATTTCCTCCATAGAAAAATGTGCCACAGTGGTCCAGATGAATTGGTCGCTATTCCTAGTGAATGAGATAGAAGAGGACGCAATGCTTGTGTAGGAATAAGGGAAATAATTCACGTATTCCTGGTTGTTGATTCTAATCACGATGGTTTCCTGGAAAGAACTAATGGATTACCAAGGGATGACCACACCAGTACTCGGAGTATGCCAAGGAGAACGATATCAAAACTTATGGGTGATAACCGACAAGGAGCGGATAAAGACCACTATTATCATTTTTTACATCTACCTAGAAATTCTGAGGGACAATGCGGAGAAGATCCCACGAATCATAGAAGAAGCGGTGCAAAAGAATCGTCAAGTTGCAAGACTGTCAGCCAGACTGCAAGCCATCAAGATACAAGCATGCGCAGACCCATGAAAATAGTGGCTGGCGATGCAGTATACATTGACAAATGAAGAATTGGATTCCATAATAGATGAATGGCCTCAAGAATTGAAAATTCCAGTAGCAGAGGAGGAGCTGTCAGATCCAGAAAAGGGACAGTAAAAAAGTGAACCAAAACCGTTAGAAGATGACAAAAACAGTGACCAAGAAGATGCAGGAGAAGATGAACATGCAAAAGGAAACCAACACTCGCGCACTATGATCATGATGGAGTATTGACTGTGACACAAACAAATTTCGATGTCGGGGCCCAAAGAGAGGAAGAAAGGACAAAGTTTCAGTCTGAAAAGGGCCATGGGAGCGCACCTATCGGTATCCCACAAGACCAGATGGACAAACGCGTCCAACAAATAACAACAGTAGTGGAAGATAGCCAGGGGAAAGCCACTCAGCATGTGACTGATTTCTTCCACATCGTATCATAGCTACTATAAGTATTAACAAAAGTTGTACAAGATAAGGTGCGATCCAGTACCTCAGGACACAGAATCGAGATCAACATCAACACAAAACCAAGGTTAGTGAATTCCTGCCACGGGCCATGATGACAGGAGCAATAGAGTTGGAAGAAGAATCAAGGAAGCATGATCAAATGATGGTAGACTTCAACATCTTTTCCATACTGTCACTACAACAAATACAAACAACAGGGAGCGAGGAAATTTTGGAACGAGAAGTGACAACACATGATAGCATGAACTAGTATAAGCGACAAGTGTGAGATATAGAGGCGGAAATTCAGTGCCTGCAAGAAGAAAAAGAAGTAAGCTTGAATAATTTTGTAAAGGCTATTGAACATAGGTGAAGGTTGGAACATGGTCTTTCAATTGCATGCGAAGAAGTACCAGAAGTAGATAAAGACAATTTACCCAAGGAAAAGGCGATACAGTTGGGAGTGGTTATCGCAGACCTATGGAAGGAAAATGAAGCGGTGGAGGAAAGGCCAGTACCAAGAACACCACCAGAACAGATTTAGAATCGATAGGAGGCAATATAAGAGACTATGATGAAGATCGTCGAGCTGGAAAAGGCGTCCCAGAAGATCATTGAAGAAGTTAGCAAGTTTTGGTGAAGATTGCTACAAGAAGAGCAGTTGCACCAATTGAACATGAAACTCGCCAAGGGAGAGACACAACTGGAATCATTGAGGTGATCACTTAAGGTGATGCCTCTACTCACACAGATGACAAAGGCCATGTAGCTGAAGGAACCCCAACTTTGAGTGAATAAGGAAAGGGCAAGGCAATGGAGGTGAATAGTGCACCTAGATGAATTACAAGCAAAGGCAGAACAATTGGCCATGCAGGCAATGGCAAGAATGGCATAGGTTAAGCAGGACCTCGAAAAGGAGCAACAAATGAATGGCAAGCACCCAACGGAAGATTAGGTGGAAGATTGTGCAAAACTCAAAGCATCGACGAAATAAGTTGTCAACCAGATTAGAGTTGCATACAATTATTTCAAGTCCCAAGTAAACGCACTAGAGGTGTCCAGCTGACGTGGCTCAAGGGTGAGCCACAAGTTTGTGTTGGGGGCCTGTTGGCATGGGGTTAGAGCACATGAAGTGTGGAAGCTGATAGTAACAAAAGGGTCATCAGTGGAAGAAAGGATCATTTGTGAAGGATAAGGAGCCGACGAAAGCGCAAGTTTTGGTCAAAGTTAGTTAGATTTGGTCATGTGGACCATTTTGTAACCGCCTTAGTTGTCTATGAGTAAATCCACATTTGTAAGCCTAAGGTCATTATCGATCGATAGAATGATAGCATCGAAGAATGAAGTGATTGTAAATGGAGATATCTAGCTTTTATGTATTTTCTGCTTTCAGCAAGTTTTTCCTTGTATGTGAATTTGCGTTAAGTCGCATATTTGAGATGAGTTAATGCATGAGGATGTTCGATTATGTATCTATTTTTTCGTTGTGTTATGAATGGTGGATATTCTCTAAATGATGTGATGTGTTTAATGTTTTGTTGCTCTATTGATTAATATATGATATGCAAATGTCGCTTATATGGTGTTGATGCGGAGGTTAAGTTAATGTGTGAAGTGTTAGTATAATGTTAAGGAAGATATATGGTTTCTGTAGTGACTAAGTAAGGGTTAATGGCATGTTCTCTCTATACTATGGAAACTTGGTTCCTGCAGCCCCCTTGATCATCTCGGGTGAGACCTCACTCGCTTCGCGGGTGTTGCTGGAAGGGGTAATACCTTTCTGGGCCAATGCTCAAGGGGGTCTGGTTGGTGTTTGTTGATAGCAGTGCGAAGTGAACCCGTGTCGACATAAATGTGTTAACAGGGATTGCTTCAAGTACCCTCTCCCGAATCTCTTGTAGTGCACTATGGATGAAGGGGTTTTCATCCAAGAGGCCGAAAGTCCGGCTAAATTTAATAGTTAGCTCTTCCCATGTAATTGTTCTGTGTCACAGTTCTGCTGCGATATAATAGTTTCGTGGTACATCATCTAATGTATGGATGAACGCATGGACCCATTCTTGTTTTGGTCTCACTCCCCATGCGTTTTGACACTCCTCCAAGTGAACCCTTGGGTCACTCCTTACACTATATTTCTTTCTACAGTACCCTTTAGTTTCGTTGAATCTGACTTCCATTAGTTGTCGACACAGTGGCTAGCTTGTTATCGTTGACTGGTGCATTTCCCACCATCGTGCTGGTGTAGCCTTCAGTGCTTCCTCCAATGCCAGCAGTCTCTATGGTTTTGTTACTCTTTCTTCAAATTCGGTGATAAATTCAGTCACATTAGGAAATCCTTCGTATGTTGGCAGTTCGCATACTTCTGTCACCACCCATCTCAGCGACTAGGTGATTCGTGTGCACCTCCTGAATGATACTTTGTGTAGTCGATTTTGCCAATTCTCAAACGCTTCATCGGATTTTGACGATGTCGATCTAATGCTTCTCCACCCCAATTCTCCACTGGCACTGGGATTGATGTAGTCATCTGAGATGTTGTAAACATTGTCCCATCCTTCTGTGAATTCGTATCGCATTGGCTCGACATACCTCTTTCCTTCTTATGGATCGAGTGGGGCAATGACCCTCATGTGGCGGTTCTCAAACGACATTGTTCATTTCTTAAAGTTGATCACAAATTGATTCTCCATTTCCCAGTCTATCCCTAACAACAACAGATAGGGGCTTGTGTTATCAACTATTTCAATAACATTGAAATCTGCATAAGTCTTTAATCCCTCTATCTCGACTCGGAGGTGACATAATTGACTAATGGGTGTGACCTTGCTCTGATTTGCTAGTCGAAGCTGTACGGGGGACCATGCCAGCTGTGGTTTCCCCATTGTCTCCAATGTCTTTTTCGTTAATATATTTACATATGATCCCAAGTCCAAAATATTAGAGTCGACGTCGAATGCGCCAATCTGCACAGTCATCCCCATTTCTCTTCATGTCTTCTTCTTGTGCAGTCAATTTACTATTCAAACCTGTCGTCCATCCTCCTATCGGTGTAGTAGTCTTCCTGTATTTGCTAGTGCATCTTGATCTTTCTCTAGTTCCAAGTAGCTTTCTAGGAATGCCCTCAAGGTGTTGATCCTTCCTGGTGGTCTCCGTGAGTTCGGCGTATCGAATATCTGCGACATCTCATAGGTGGGTTCTTTCTGGATAATAGGTGTCAGCTTCATCCGTCGCATTGTATCTTGTACTTCTACAAAGGTCTCTCTTTCCGCTTCCACATCAAATCAGACTTGTTTCCTTGATGTAGGTCGGATAATGGGTTATGGCATGTCTTCCCTTATCGCAACCCCTCCTCTGGTCACTACCACTATGTTCACGGGTCGACTTCTTATCTTCATTCAGATCTTCTATACGTTCGGAGGTGGATTTTGATTCTAATTTGGATTCGGTTGAGGTTGGGGTGGATTTTTAGTTTGTCAGTTTGTAATCAACTGGGGACATTCCTCGACACTATGGTCCGTTGCGATGCAATAAGTACATTGTGGATTCAGCTTCAGACAATCCCTTTGATAATGTTCGACCTGACCGCAGTTATAACATACAACTATCTCTCGACCTCGTCCAAAACCTCCTCCCCAACCAACGCCTCCACTTCGACCTCCACGGAATCCTCCTCTGAATCCTCCACACGGCTGGCCATATGGATGTTGGTTATTGTGCAGGCTAATACTGTGGTGGTGGTTGGTTGTACAATGGTTGTGGTTGGCTATAGTGTCCAGATGCGGCTAGTTATAATGTTGATTGTAGTGTGTCTAGTGCTGATTATACTGCTATTGTTATTGTATAGGGTGTTTCTCCTCCCCTTTCATAAAAAACTGTATCTGTGGTCCTTTCTTGGAGTAAGTCATACGCTCTACAATCCTTCTCTTCATGGTCGACCAATCGACAAAAATTGTAGAAAAGATTGGCTAGATTCGATACCATCCTCTGTAAATATATGCATTCTTTTGATCGATACCCCCTTGTTTAACAAATTCGACACCATGGTGTTCCTCCCTAACTAAGTGGATTTGGTGCGCCAGAATGTAAATATTCGTGGAACTCTGAGCACTGGTCCTTATGCTGTCCTTCTGATTTACAGCGATTGCACCATATTTCTTCGCGAACTTCATTTCCCTTCTTGATGTCTTGTAGATGGATTTTCAGGTTTGCTAGCTATGCTTCGATGTGGTTCATACCTAACCCTGTTTAGAAGTTCCAACTGGTGAAGCCTCCAACTTCATCGCAAGTTACAGTGCTTCCACATGGGATGCGATCTTCTACTACATTAGCGGCATACGAATGTGTGGTACTAATCCTGTGATGAACCATTCCTTGTGTTGTATGTTGCTCATCCCAAAAATGACTTTCACCATCAGGTTTTTGTATCTTTCGTCAAACTCCCACACTGATTCATTTGGAAATTGCTTGATCTCTTTCAGTTCTGTGATATATTGCGATAGATTTCTGTTTCCTAAACTCATCAATTAATCCTGCCCTTATTTGTGACAGTTTTTTATAGGGACTCCCTATAGGTACTTGTATGAATTTCATAAACCAATCTAGCACACAACCCCTAAAGTTTTTCACTAGTTGTCCCTTCTTGATATCATCTTCTTGGACCTGGTTCACTATCCATACTGCTTTGCATAGAAACCAGTACTCCTTCGGATCCGCAGTCCCGTTACCCTGAAATATCAGCATCTTCACATCGTCGCCTATTATCCTTGGTCTCCTACTGTTATTTATAGACCCACTACTTCTACCATTGTTCTGACACATTGGACAACCCTGCGAAGAGATTATGTTTCTTTTTCCGAAATTTGGCGTAGTGTGCGGATTTGTGGCTACGTTTTCGCTTTGGGTCTATCCTTCTTCGGTTTCAGGGGTTTCCTAATTGATTTCTTCACTGTAGTAAGGTTTCTTAGTCCCGTGTGGTCTTATTTCGCAATCTTTCATTCTAGTCGCTCTAGAAGACTCTCTCTCAATCTCAATCCTCCTCTTCTTCTCCAGCCGGAACCTCACCCACTTCGCAGGGTACTACAATATTCCACAACCTGCCTTAAAATTTCATCATAACTTATATCCATCTACCCCACATCATTCTATCAGAACTACATCCACACGATACCCACAACCTCCGCACGCTAATATTTACTCGTCATAATTCATCTTCAGTATACATTTTTCGCAGATAAGCATTTTAATCCACATTTTCAGCGACAGTAGAAACCTTCCTCTAGGTCCCTTGAAATTTTTTCTTTCTGCGTCGCTGTATGAACTAATTGTGTCGATAGAAAATTCAGTGATGTATCCTTCCATTATACTATCTACCCAAACCTCGACAGCTTTAGAGGCTCTATTTTTCACTTGCTTCAATTGTTGGATTAGTTTGGGTGTCCACTATTCAGGATGACCGCCTTGAAATTTCTTCTTTTGGAATGTCAGTTGTGCCAACCACTTGTGTAGCAGTATCGGGAATTTGCAGAAGAATATCTCAAGAATGTAATAGTAGATATATTTTTGTAGCCAGTCAATCATCGACCATCCAGGGTTGTGATTTTCCCCCTCAGCAAATTCTTGTTCCTTCTTGTCGAAGCATTCCTCGATCTCCGACATGGTACAACAGTTTGGCACATGATGAGAAATAACTTTAAGCTAACTTTTATTTTTGAGGATGACTGTCTGATCATTAATGAGGATCTATAGATCATTAAAAAGAAGATATTTGATGATGTCCCATTGCATGTGTATAATCAACTAGATTGGGCAATACAGTTGGAACATGCCCTTAAATGTTATAATTTTATAGTGGATGAAGATGAAAATGAAGACCCTCACAATATGAATATACCAGAATCTGAAGGAAAACGGGATGTACAAGGACATGAATTGGAGATTCCAGATATGAGTAACCCCATTAAGACTAAAAAAATAAATATTAGCATGGATGAAGAACCAAAGTTCGCCTCTATTGGAGATTACTGGGATGAATAAACAGTGGGACAGATCGCAAACCTACTACATGAATATAAGGACTTGTTTTCTACCAATTCTTCTGAAATGAAAGGCATTTTAGGTGACTTGGGAGTTATGAAAATACCTCTCAAGCATGATGTGAATCCTATCAAACAAATACCTTGCAGATTGAACCCGAGATATAAAGAAAGAGTGACAGTAGAAATTGATAAAATGCTGGAAGTAGGGATCATTGAACTAGTAGAAGAGTCAGAATGGATAAGTCCCATGGTGGTTCATGAGAAGAAAGCTAAAGGAGAAATCAAAATTTGTGTGGATCTCACAAAGTTGATAGATGCATCTGTGCATGACCCATTTCCTACTCCATTCAGAGATGAAGTACTAGATAATGTAGGTGGATAGGAGGCATACTCTTTCACTGATGGATTTTCTGGCTACCATTAGATCAGAATTGTTGTGGAAGATAGACACAAGACTACATTTTCTACTGAATGGGGATCATTTCAGTACACTGTTATGCCTTTTGGGTTGAAGAATGCACCTTCTCTCTTTTCAAGGGTGTTTGTAGCTGCATTTAAGGATTATATTCATAAATTCCTGGAGGTTTACTTTGATGACTTGATAGTAGTTGTCCTTTTGAAGGACCATCATGTGAACTTAAGGATGATGTTAGAAAAGTCTAGACAATATCGTATTTTCTTAATATTAAAGAAGTGTGTATTTTGTGTTCCTTATGGAATTTTGTTAGGACACATAGTATGCACACAAGGATTGATGGTTGATCCAACGAAGATAGCTATCATAGTAAATATCCCACCACCTAATTCAGTTAACCATCTACGCACTACATTGGGACACACATGATATTATAGAAAATTCATTAAGGGATATGCGCAGATAACTACACCTATAGAGAACTATTGAAAAAAGAAGCGAAGTACGAATGGAATGAAGATTTCCAAAGAGGATTGGATACACTAAAAGAGAAGATGGTCACAACACCTATTCTAGTCTTCCTAACTAGAATTAGTCATTTCATGTACACATAGATGCTTCATCTATAGCACTTGGCATTGTACTGTTGATGTATTTGTAACTTCGGAAGATATTCACTTGTATATTACATTTGTACTTTATTGTATATCCAACAGAGATGTATTATTCTTCTGATTGGAAGTTTCGTCAGTTGTACTTGCAAGTGTCGCAAGTTATATTGTAAGTGTTGTAACTTATACTTGATGGGTTATTAGACCACCTTGATGGGGTCGGCCCTGCATGAGTCATGTGGGTTAAAAAGTTGTTAGACCACCCTAGTGGGGGTTGTCCCAATCAACATTATGTTAAGTGGTTAAGTTGGGGCCGACCTAGTTAGAGTTAAAAGACAAGTGAAGTAGTGTATGAATAGAGAGTGTGTCTCTCTCATTTTACACATTCTCTCATTCACTCACTTCGCATTAGTGAGAGAGAGGAGGAGTGTGCACTAGTGGAGGAGGATTAGTTGTTGCAGTCATCTATCTCTTGGGTTTGATCTTTATGATCTTTGTATTGGTTCTTATTCTATCTCTGAGGAAGTTGTGGGGTTTTTCACCTTCTTGGTTTTCCCCGGTGAAATGTTTTGTGTCTCTTGTCTCTTGTCTCTTATGCTTGATATGCTGCACATGTTGTTCTTTTAGTTAAGATCCTAGATCTATTGACTTAAATGATGAAATACTAACATGTACTAGCACAACCTAGTGATGGAGGCATCAACCATCCAAATTCATTTTCTAGTAGAAAGATATCTTCAGTAGAAAATAATTACACCACAACAAAGAGAGAAGGCTTAGCCATGGTGTACACATTGTAGAAATTCAGGCACTATTTGGTAGGTTCGCACTTTTGGATGTACACTGGCCATTCAATTGTAAAGTACTTGGTCAATAAGACATTGTTAGGGGGGATAATATGCAAATGGCTTCTACTTTTCCAAGAATATGATTTTGAGATCATAGTGAAGCTAGAAAGATTGAATGTAGGACTTGACCATCTGTCAAGGATTGAGTGAGGAGAGGAACCTAATAATTTGGAGGATAATCTACCAGATGCGTAGTTTTTTTCTATTCACATAGAAGATGACTACTTCAGTGACATTGTAGAATTTATAACCACAAGGTTAGCACCCGTATAATTCACTACGCAGTAGAAGAAACAATTAGTGGTAAGATCAACTGATTTTACCTTGATTTCAGTGAAATTATATAAATTGGGATAAGATGAATTGTTGCGTAGGTGTGTATTATAGAATGGGAGACCTATCATACTTGTTGAAGCACATTCAAGAGTATCTGGAGGACACTATGTAGGGAAATCCACTGCACATAATATTTTGAGAGCAAGACTGTGATTTCCTACTATACGTAAATATTCAAAGGTGCATTGTAAGAGTTGCGATGTATGCCGGAGAATAGGGAATCCATCTTGTAGAGATGAGATGCCATTGATGCCACAATTGAATTTACAAGAATTTGATAAATGGGCTATTGACTTTGTGGGACCTATTACCCCACCAGGGAAGAGAACTTGCTCGAGATACATGATTACAACTACAGATTATCTAACTAGATGGGCAGAAGAAAAACCAGTGAAGGACTACAGGATGGCTACAGTAACGCAATTCATCTCTGAGAACATCTTCACAAGGTTTGGATGTCCTAAGATTCTGATGAGTGATCAAGGAACTCACTTCCTAAATAGAACCATTGAATCCTTGATAGAATAATTTCAGATATATCATCAGAAGAGTACACTATATCATCCACAAGCTAATGGCACTGTGGAGGCATTTAATAAAATATTGGAGAATGCATTGACCAAGGTATTATGGATGATTGGGATCTCAGAATACCAGACATGGATGATTGGGATCTCAGAATACCAGCGGTATTATGGGAATATAGAACAACTTGTAAAAAATTGGCAGGTCATACACCTTTCAAGTTAGCATATGGACGGGAAGTTGTCATGTCCATGGAATACATAGTACCAAGCTTGAGAATTGAATCATTCATAGACATGGTTGATGCTGAAATGATGAATGAAATACTATTACAGTTGATTGGATTGGAGGAAGACCGCTTCATTGGAGGATTTCACCAACAAGTGTAGAAAGTTAGAGAAAAGGTATGGCATGATAGACACATCAGGCACAAGTTATTCTGAGTAGAAGACCTTTTTCTCCTCTATGATAGAATTTTTTTGAAATTTCCTGGAAATTTTAGAATGCATTGGTTAGGGACATCATCAAATATCTTCTTTTTAATGATCTGCGAAGCCTCATTAATGCTTGGGGAGTCATCTTCAAAACTAAAAGTTAGTTGAAAGTTCTTTATCATCATGTGCTAATCTGTTGTACCTAAAATTTGGTGGTGAAAAAATATAAGAGATATTACTAACTGAACTAATTGATTATCTGTCTCAATATAAAAGGAACCAAAACTGTGTAAACATCTTCAAAGGCCATGTAGATAACATAATTCTTTCTAGAACAAATTAGATGCCACAAGTTGGTTCTTCTAGCATGATTAGACCATCTAATGCTTGATACCTTCTCTGTATCCATGGGAATTCTTTGTTTATGACCTATACCTTTCCTTGAAGCTCTTGATTTTGCTTGATTAATTCTTCATTCTTTGTATGAGCTAGTTTTCTTCTCATTACAACTTCTTCAGTAGCTTGCACTAACTCACCATAATTCATGTTAATATCCACTAAGTCTTCTCATAATATTCGATTAGCTTGGACCATTTGCTCATTAAAATGATTCAAATGTGAATTATGGGTATTATAATGCTACAAAGCTTTCCGAAGATTTATAATTTCATATTTCTCTTCTATTTGTAAATTATTCTCAACATTATCCAAATGTTGACTGTTTAAACCTTCATCCACAACATCCTTTTGACATTCAAAACTGAGCTTTAATATTTTTTCATCTACATAATCTGTTTTTTGTTTAATCTCTGTAGAGATTAAACTAGTTCCTTCTTGGCAATCTAGGACAACCTCTTTTCCTTTATTAACATATTATTCTATTGGAAATTCTGGAATAATCTTGATACTTTCCTCAATATTTTCTAAGGATTGTGAAATAATTTCCTCCATTTCCTTGGACTTTGTCTCTTCTTCACTGCTAGATCCATCAACATCGACTATGGTTTCACTCTTCAACTTAGGATTGAGAGTTCTTTTCATATTCAGTTGAAGCTTATTAGAAGCCCTAGTTTTAAGTCTCCATTGAATAGCTCAAGAATTTTGAATATACGAATCATTTCTTTTTACTTTTGGGGATGTTCCTTCAAGCATACCTGTTTTTAATGCTTTCTCCACTGGCTCTTCCTTAAAATGACTTGGATTCCTAGGAGTTACCACAACTTCTCCTTATAATCTTCATTTTCCTTCCTATTTTGCTTTGCCTCTATATCCACTTTATGATCATATTTTTGCTCCATGACCTTTCTTTTGTAACGTCTGAACTGTTTGGGGGTTTCTTGACCATCCTCGTTATGACTTTCAAACTGAGAAGTTATCCCTTTAGTTGGAAGAGATTTACCTTCCTTTTTCCTTTCATCATCCTGATCTTCTACAGCTTCAGGCTTCTCTACCTCAAACCCTGACTAAAAAAGAAAATGAAACCAAGTCCAACTTTTTTTCTTCAACTCATTTAAAACCAGCAACTTAATCAGACCATGGTGAAAAATGCTGTGAGATGAATGATTTGGATGATTCTTTACTCTCCTAGCTATCTTAGATAAGCTTTCAAATAGATAAAAGGGTAATCTCAGTTTTGATGTCCCTGTAATGTGAAGGAGGAAACACAAATGATACTTGTATATTGTGGAAAATATTCCCGGCAAGTTACATATCTTTGGATAATACTTAAAAAATGTCTCCACTTTTCCTTTAATGCACTAAAATGAATGCCTTTACTCCATTCTAGGGTTTCATACTTTGGCATGAGAAACAATATTAAATCTGCTTCAAAAGAGAACTTTTCGAACCATTTATAACCGTCTATAAGCAAACCCGTTGCTTCTGCAATGGAAGTCTCATAAACTTCAAAATTCAGAGTGAAAAAATCAACCTAAGTGCCTATATATTTCGTAGCAAATGTCCAAGAAACTTCCACATTAAAGCCTTTAATATTTTCAAATAAATTGAACCAGCCTGCAGCTTTAAACATTTGTGCACATTGTGGATGCTCTTCAGCTGAGTGAGTATTAACAAGTTCGAATCTATGTGGTTTTACGCTCATGCTCTTCCTGATGTTAAACCATACACAACTGGTTCTTATTGTTAGATAAAGCATAGTTCTCAGTAAACCCTAATGAAACATGCATTTCCATATGTTAAGCTTATTCCATGCAATGAATTCAACTTTTTTTGGAATGAAATCTCAATAGACATCATATTGAAGGCACAAGTTTGTAGTACTGTAGTATGCAATCATATCTATCTATGGTTTAATGAACATGCAAGTTATATGAACTATGAATATCATATCCATTCATGATTTAAGATTTAACCATGACATTTAACACTCGTCCTCCTTGGTGATCTGACAGAGCTGACACATGCAGCTTCATAATAACCTACTACCGGAATGTGGAAGTTACAAATGCCTTACATTTTGGGCAATCATTTCAATTTAAGACTGAAAATTAAATGAATTTTTGAAATAAGGACTATTTTAAAGAATTAAAATATTAAAAAGAGTGAACCCTAAACTTAATAATAAAAGAAATGCATACCATAAAACCTAGAAGCTTTAAGGAAATAGGAAAAAATAAATGTTAGGAAAGTTTAGGAAATAAGCTAATAAGTAAAAACATAGGGTTAAACAAACATATAAGGTTTATTTAGGATTGAAAATTCTAGTACTAAAAATATATATCAATAAAGAGGGGATGGGTATGTCCATTAACTCCATCAAAGATAGTTCACAATTTGCTTGTATATGTTGTTATCTTGCATCTTTGGTCAACACACTAAGATCCATTTCATGTTTTGGTGCGGCAATCAACTGTGAACTTGTTATTGTTGATATGTGTAATTGTGCTAGTGCCTGGATAGAAAAATATATGCTTGCATTGTTGTACTACTTAGAATAAAATGAAGCAGATTGTACTTTTATTTGTTTAGTTGATATGGAAAACTCTTGTATGGTTTCTAAAGCTTTCACACATTTCAACAAGAATTCGAAAAGTGTGGTAACATTGAATCCTACCAAGGGAGTTTATAGAGATTTCTCAAAGGACTTATTTATAGGATTATTTATTATACAGTATTGCAGAATTGGATGGGATGAGGATAATTTGTATACTTTTCAAATCGATATGGATGGGAAGGATGAGAACCTACCAATGATTGATTTACCTTTGTCCAAGGTTACCAATGATAGTTCGAGAAGCCATGTTTTTGAAAAAGAAAGCACATAGGAATTATGGGATCACACAGTTTCCAGACTGGTCTCTTCTCGATGTACAATTCTTTTGTTGTATGCAAGAGATAGAGTTCTTCGTTCGTTGATCAGGTCACCAGATAGAATAATTATTTCTATTGTGGAGATAGTACAACAAGAGTTGTTTATGAACATTTTCTATCATGAATTGGATATAAACCAAGGTATTTGTATTAACATTTTGAGTTGTCATATTTCATTGTATTTTACTTTTCTCATTCGGTTATGTTCAATAACTTCTTCAAATTCCTATTCTACTATAGATTTAAATAAAGATCACACTTAGATATCGTCCAATAAAATTACAGTATCTGATGAAGCCATTGAATGTGATGGAGAATCCACAAAGAACTACCAAACTAGTGGAAAAGATGGACAAGAATGTATTTAAATTTATTTTTCAAAGATCCTGGTTAAATTAACTAAATTATGAGCAGGGATAGTGACCTTGAATACTTGCAAAAAGTTATATAAAATGTATACCTGCAAATTTCTAGGTCAAGATGATTGGATTTCTTTTGAACATGTGTATCATCCACAATAAGAGTTGGGATCAACGATGTACGTGGATATTATCCAACAAATCACATTGGAGATGGGATCCTTGGATAATAACGAACTAGGTGAGGGCTTGGTGGAAAAACGCGGTATCTCTAGCAATGTTACTTACCACTCAAATGTTGGATGGTCATTGATATGTAACAGACAAAGATTATTTTCTACCTAAATTCGTAAAACAAATGTATTCTGAAATATATCATGACAAGCAATATTTCTATCCAGCTCCCCATACCAAAATGTTATTAATATTAGAAATGGAAGGTTTTCTATTTCGCAACAGAAAATGACCCCAAAAGAGAAAAAAAGGGAAATAAAAAAAGTACTAATGGAGACAAAAAAGTAAAAAAGGGGGAAGAAATTATTGTTGGTGAATTTGAATTTAAACAGAAAGAAACTTCATATGAGTCACGAACAAATGGGATACAATTTTTGGGATTAGATATTTCCAAATTCAATGTTGGGATTTGGTCATCTAAATGTGGGGTCAATGAGGGGAAGTCATTGTTTACAAACATCGAGGGAAGGTAGTGCAGAAAAAGCATATCGGGACCAAATTTTATTTTTATGGTTTCTAGAGAGATGTACCAACGATAAAGAAGAAAATATGCAAAAAATATGGAGAGAGTGTGGGAGGATTCCCCAATAAAATTTTCACAAAGTAATACATCAATGATTTTTTTGGAGCGTGATGATGTGAAAGCACATCCATCTGAATATTGTATTTTGAGTAAGCCCTTTATTGCATCGTCCGCTAGGATAGATAGTGAATTGGTACATCGAATTTGGCAGGGTTTTAGTAAAATGCATGAATGAACTGATATCAAAAATTGCAATGCCTTCTTCTAGTTGAGTGACAGCCATCAAATGTGACCTATCATTGCCTCTTTCAAGAGCAGGAAACACTAGATGTAACTTATGGATATTTAAATCATTTAATGTTTTTTACATTTTCTTCGGTGACGTTGCTATTAGTTTCATTAAGTCTTTCACAGGTTCCAGTCATCTTTATGGGGAGTTGGAGACCTTTGTGGATTTTTTCTTCTCGATCCATTTCAGACTCCAGAGTTGAGTCCATCTTCAGGAGAAGGATATCTCAAATGAACTCCAAGGATCTACACTTAATAAATATTGTTTGTTTCTCATGAAAGTTTGAAAGAGCCGTCATAATAGGTGATTAATTAGTTTTAACATTTTATATTTAAAATTCTTATTGAAGATCTTTATATTCTGTTTTAATTTGGTTATCTAATATTTACATTAATGTGGTTATTCTTGAATAAGATCTGTTAAATATAAATATCTATTAAATTATAGTATTTATACTTTATGAATTAATAAATTATAAATTATAAATTTAATATGAATTAATAGATTATAAATTTCATATGAATTAATAAATTATAAATGATAAATTTAATTTATAATTTATAATTTATTAATCAATCCTTATCAAATCTATCTATAGTGATTATTATTATATTTTAATGAATTCTTATTTTTTTTAATTTTTCTTTTATTATTATTATTATTGTTATTATATTTTATTTCATTCCTATTTTTATTTAATCTTTCTTAGGGAATGAATGATTGGTTTCTAGGTTTCACACAGGGTGAGGTCGTCATCTATGTTAAATTTTCTTAGGTGTTTCTCGATTTCAATTGCTTCACGTATGTGTCTCCTATTATAGTGCTCCTCAAGTGCTAAGACTTTTGCTTCTTCAATGCATACATGGTGGTTTGTCACCGATGAATGCTCAACCATGACTCACCTCTTAATTCTTCCATGAATAATGTCCACACAATGATCTTTCAACCTTATCAAAATTGAACGACTTGTTTCAACTACGTACACATCTTTGCATGAGAAAGGGATCAAATAAATACCTTTTCTCTGCTTTGGGTCGATAGGGTCTTTTGATTTATCTAACAAATTTCTTAGGAAGCTAGGCAAGCAAAATATTTTTTTGATTTTCCTTCTCTTTAACACTTTAGCAATGTTGTTATATATATCCAAGGAACGACAGAAAAAATTGTTAAAGCATTAAAAGATAAAATAGTAAAAGATGGGGGGTGCCACACTTACTTATCTAGATTGACCTCATGCTTGACGCATGTTTTAGATGCATTTTGCTAACAATAATTTTTTGCTACTGATGGATTTAAACACTCAACAATTAATGCTAGTCTCAAAATATTGTGGCAAGGGAGTGTTAAATCTCCAATCCTAATCCGGGTCCCTAGCCTAACCTTGTTGGTAATATGAAAATCAAATCTTGGTTAGTTTTAGATTAAACACCAATTTTAAAGTTGCTTTGCTTAGTTTTAGGAATGGCAATGAAATTGGTGGTGTGTAGACTCAAAATGTAGGATCAAACAATGCACAAATGCTCACTACTCTACCCTTCAATTCTATGAATTATCTAAAGTATTGAAGAGTTACAGGTTCTTTGTATATCTTTCAAACATGCAAGTTGCAAAATAGAATGAGTTCTATGAATTTGAAAAATAAATTTTGTAAAAAAGTGACATTTTATTGTTGAAAATTAATTAACTTCTTCTTTTCAATTTTGGTTTTTAAAATGCATAAAATTATTTCCAAATGTTTGAATAGGTTTCCTAATCAAGTGAAGTTCTTCATTTTCTTGAAAGGTGATGCAAAATTTTGGTAGATTGTTTGAAGTTTTGGATTAGTTCTTCTTTGAATTATGGTTATTCAAAAAATATTTTTTAAACCAAACAATTATCTTAACTTAAATGAATCCAACTCTTTACATGGGGGATCTATGTTTCTTGTTTGCAGGGACACCCAAAAGTGCAAACAAGGAGGATACACAGAGCCCTTCGAAGTACTATGAATTAAACATTTACAAGTGAGATCTACTTTCTCATTTGTAGGGTTTCCCGAAGATGCAAGCAAAGTGTGAAATTAGATCACAGGTTGATCATAAGATTGAATAACACTTCTCACACAAATTGTTAGTCTAGAATTGTCAAGAGCACTAAAAATCAGACTCAGAAGTATGCACAGTATTAAATTGTATAGCTTAAATGTACATAATCCAACAATGTACCATAAAGTGTATGAAAATATATAGAGTTATATTAGAAAATCGAATATCTTTGGATGCATTCGAATTAGTCACAAAAATTAGGCTTACTAAACTAGTCAAAACCCCCAAGGTAGAAACATCTCTCTCCAACTCACTCAAGATGCTCACGAATTGGATAAAAATATTTTGGAATGTGAAGTAGACTGAAAATGGAAGAATATTATAGCTTTTGGAGGGAAAAAAAGCAATTTGTGTTGGCCACAAAATCTAGCAGCAGCCAAAAGCAATGGAGTGCCTAGCTTTAGTCTTATCCATCCAAAGGCATGAAAAACCTATGAAAGCATTGCAAAATCAAAATATGCACCCTTTCCATTCTTGATAGCCAATATATCTAGCAGTATGACCATGGATGTGCTCAAGTGTATAAGGATGGCATGTGGTGGACGTAGGAATGCAAATAAGTAGGCAAAACATAGTAAAACTATATAGGAAAGTAATAAAAATGAATAATAGTTATATCATAAGTATGAATATGGGTTCTAATGCTCTAAAACCCTCCCTTAATCCTAAATCTAAGTGACAATAATATCAAAAAATTTAGGGCCCAACAACAAAGGCTTGGTCACACTTACATATTGTTGTCCAAAATCCAAGGAAATAGGGAAAACCTCATGGGACAAAACCCTCCCTCAAAACGGACAAGAAAAAAACTTGAAACATGATCTTCAAGAAGCCTTCAAATCATGTTCAAAAAATACAAGCATCAACTTAATATGGATGAAACTCTTCTCTATGAAGGATTTAGTGAAAATGTCAGCAGTTTGTAACTTGCTCAGCAGTGGGGCAATACTTCAAAACAATCAATCTCCCATGCACTAGAATCCGGATGTAGTGCAGGTGCACTTCAATGTGATTGGTTCTTTTTTTGAGTATTGGATCTAAGGATATCCTTATAGAACTCTGATTATCAACCCAAATAATAGTGGGAGTGCTAAATCCAATCAAGAACTCTCCAAGAATTCCTTGCAACCAGATGCATTGAGTAGTTGCATTCACTGCTACCCGATACACTGCCTCTATTGAAGAGAGTGCAATTAGACTTCTATTTTTGTTATATTGTCATATAGGACCTCCTCCAGTCATGAATACAAACCCAGAATTGGACCTCCAGTCTGTGCTATCTCCATCCCAATATGAGTCAGAAAATGTAACTAGATCCAATGAGGAATTGGCAGCATAGTGGATCCCATGTGTCTTGGTGCCTTTCACAAAGTATAAGATTCCTTGTGCAGAAATCCAATGGAGATCATGTGGTTGATCCATATACCTTGAAACATTTCTTACTACATATGCCAAATCTGGTCGGGAGTGAGTCAAGGACAACAGGCTTCCAACTAGTTTCATGTAGAGAGTGTTGTTCACCAAGGGTGTAGAATCCCATTCTTCTAGCCTGACTTCTGAAAGGAAAGGAGTATTTTCATACTTAAATTATACCATATTGAAACTTTTGAATAGATAAGAAGAATAATTATATTGACATATAGTGATTCCATTGGGTGACTGAGTGATCTCAAGCCTCCAAAACTTCCTGAGAATCCCCAAGTCTGTCATGGAGAAAGATTGATGGAAAGCTATCCTTAGTGATGAAATTTTGTCAGCAGAACTTCCTATCATTATTAAATCATCAAAATATTTCCATTGATGTGCTTTAGATACACATTTGGATCAGATTTGAACCAGTGGAAATCTTGTGTTAGAAGGAAATGGTCCATTTTTTCATACCAAGCTCTAGGAGCTTGATTGAGTCCATACAATGATTTACTTAGCTCGCACAAAAGTGATGGATTTGAAGCATAGACTAAAAGTTTCTTCATATAAATATCCTACTCATATCACAATGAATAAAAGAAAACCTTGCATCCATGTGATGAACTTCCCAACACTTTGTTGCTGCAACTGACAAAACTTGTCAAATAGAATCTATTTTTCCATTAGTGAAAAGGTCTCATTATAGTCCAAACATTTGGAATTTTGAAAATCCATTGGCCACCAACCTTTCTTTGTGCTTGAATGCATCATAATCAACAACCATCTTAGTCTTGTAGATCCATTTGCATCTTACTAGCTTTCTGCACGGTGGAAGCTTGACTAGCTCCCAAGTTCCATTCTCCTACAAGACTTTAAATTTAAGGATTGAATCAATATATAGAGGTAGCTATCATCAAATAGAAATGGGTTGTTCAAAATAGAAGATAAGTGTTGAATCAGACCCAGTTGACAAGGGTTCCCATCGTTGTCGACACCAACCTACCGCGATCTCCCTAAGCACCGGCCCATATAGGTTTTACCCTGTCCAGCAACACCTGCAAATGTAGATGAGGTCTCACTCGAGGCGATCAAGGGAGAGTGGATGGAACCATGTTTCCGCCAAATGAAGGAGGATAATTGTGGTGACAATTACTTGCTTACTTAACGTATTGCAACATTATAGACATATCTATGCATTCAGTTTTAATAGCATTCATATTCATAGCATCATTCAATAGAAATCATAGCAACATGCATCAAAGGTACATAGGGAATTTCACCAAATAGTTTCGTCATGTCATATTACTTCAAAGAAAAACCTTGATAAATCATCTCTGCAAAACTAGATCTCAACAATATCTCTTGATCTCACATACAGACCCAAAGATGCGTATAACAACATCCACAAATTGTATTTAGATCTAATCCTCTCTCCCTCTCTCCCCTTAACACTTACAACTTATAACTATATATAGACTTCCGCCTTTACAATGCGTGTCCACTTACTAACAACTTCCTAACCAATAGTTGGACAACTGACCCAAAATCTAACTGACGCGGTCCAAATGACCCAAAAACCCACCTACTACAGCACAATTAGCCCAAAATTACATATCATATGATCCAATGACCAAAAACCCACATTCTGCAGTACAATGAACTAAAAAATACATAAAATAATCTAGCCTTCTGTCTTCCGCGACCTCTTCTGATGTGTCGCAGAATCGACAATGTTGCGATTCTTCCTTACCAAACCACCTACCAATAGGCCCCCAACACAATCTTGTGGCTCGCCCCCAAGCCACATCAACTAGACATGGTGTACTTTGTGGTTTTAACTTTGAAATCGTCATACAGATTCTTGACTATCGTAACCATCTCCTTTGCTATCGTAGCTGCCTCCTGACTGTCGATGACGTTCTGGGGTGATGGGTGCTCGATCAGCTTCACAACCACTTGTTGACGATGTCCTTGCACTTCTTGGAGAACGTCACTGACATTTATCATGAACTGGACACCAACATCCTGGAACTGCTCCAACTGCATGGCACACTTCTTCTATCACTCATCTGCCTTGGTGACGCTCTACTGCAGATCTTTCAGATCCACGGACTTGGAAACCTGCTCCATCGGTGGCATCGCTGTTCCTCCGCCTTCTGTCTAACCTTCATCAGCTGTTCAACTTGTTCATATTGAATGATCCGGCCCCAAAGCTGCACTATGTTGGCTGTAAGATTCATTGCTGCTGTTTCCAGCTCTGCCAGTTGTGATGCTGTCTCCTCAATTGCGCGTTTGCAGTCGTCCACTTCTGCTTGTGGTGTATCGAGATTCCCTTGAGCTTTTAGCTCCTGGTTCTCGTGCCGTAGCTGGACAATAACAACCCCCATTTTCTACACCTGATGAAGCATATCCACCTCTTCAGTGGGCTCCAGCACATGCTGATAAGCTTTCGTAATGGCTCGGTCGACCCACAGACTGTCATCCCACATACTAGCCTTTTCTGCGATGAGGCAGTCCTACTCTTGCTTCAATTCTGTAATATCGCAAGCTTTCTCAGCTCGTTCCTTCTGGATATCTTCCTCAAGTTCATCCACTTCCTACCATGCTACAGTGGATCGTCCCATCAACTCTGCAATGTCTTCTTGTGCAGCTGCCTCGCGCTCCTGCAACGTTGTGCACTTAACACTGATCTCGTGCATTCTGTCAGTCATTTCCCGGCTAGCCATCGTCTACATAGTTTCCCATCCTTGCACTGGCAATGCATTAACATTGATGGACACTTTATTCAGCTACTGCAGCAAGGTGTTTACGGTGGCATCTTCAGTCACAATCTCAGTTGGGGGAATCTCCACATTTTTTACCAGCGGCTCAGTGCTAATTGTGCTAACTTGCAGTGCGACTGCTTCTTCAGGTTCCCTACATGAAACCATGTCACACAATGATTCCATACAAGCAGTGAGTGCATGGAATCCTTCGTCGGTCTCCCTTGTCATCTTCTAGGCTGTTGCGGTGGATACATCAGTGATTGCTTTGATAAATCGGCCCAACTGCGCTTCCATTGACAAGGGAAGCCCACTGATTGTTGTAGGGTACCGGTGCCCTTTCATTCTGTTTTCTTCTAGGGCGTGATCACTAACGTCCTATGTCGGTGCCTTGATGGATTCTCGGTCTGAGTCATGATGACTGTGCTAGTCCTGCGCCGATACAGGATCATCTGGACCTTGCGCTGGTTCCCCATCCTCAATCTCAGCCAACCCCATAGGTTCACGCTATTCCGCTGGCCATTCGTTCACAATAGCCTCCAATTCTACCGTTGTTACCTTATACGATGTCAGCAACCATTGTCTATCTGGGTCGTGGCGAGCATGGACATAAATTGAATGCGATCGAATTGCAAATCCCATGATTGTCTTAAATTGCACTGCAATTTCTTCAGACAAATGGGGCACCCTCGTCACAGCCACACAGAGCATCTCTCAGTATAACCAAAATAGCAATGTACATTCCTTGTTCTGTTCTTGTTCTCGGACAAACCACAGGTTGTGATACTGCACGCCGCGATGCTCTTTTGTAGCATCAACCTCCATACCCTGGTACACATCGGGCTCCTTCCAATCCACAAGTGCAATCAGCAACAACAACCAACTATATGTGAATGAGCCCTTACTAGCTTGTACCGCCGCAGCATCCTCCACCAACTGATTCAACAAAAATAGTGACCAGTTCATCTGCACCCTAGATGCACATTGTTTAGCACATGCCACAATGCCCGAATTACACTGATTGGGTCGACCACCTCGTGCCACTTTGCAAGAAAGTATCTTGGTGCTAGTAAGCACTGCCTTATCATTGATGTTGCTAGTGTGGTAGCCCTGGCCATCCTTCTCCAAATTGTACCGCTTAACTAACTATGCGGCCAACATTTTGTCATTCTCCTTTCCTTGGAAATACTGCGACAGGTGGACCCCATCCTTGGGAAACCCGGTGATCTCTATGATCAAGTGCACTATAACGGGAATTCCTTCGTCCAACCATAGTGTACTACCGTGAAAGAATGCCATTAGCTGCTTCACACATGCATTGACCTCTGGCAACCATCCAAAATGGGGCATATTAATAAGGCCTAGTAGACCTACTTGTTGCAAGCCCCGCGCCCAATCACGCATAAATGGATTACCGCTCAATTTCAATCGTGGCTCATAGGGGGTCGACGTGATCTCCTTATATGCCACCATGTCATGGTCGTCATATCTCAGATGCATCAATGCTGGCACAATATCAATAGAGAACTCCATCCCAGCAGGGAGTGCTGGCATCCTCATTGGGTACTTCTGGTTCCGCTGCACCTTCCAGGAAGGTGCCCCGGATCGACTGGGAGCGACATACCCTGGGATATCAATGGTCGAGATTCCTTCCCATGAGGTGAACTCATCAACCCAACGGCTAGATGGCCCCACTTCCCCTTATGCTTCCCCTGCCACAGCAGTGGAGGATCGAAGCTAACGCTTGCTCTATGAGGATTTAGACAGCTGACCCCCCCAACATTTCTTAGCAATTAACGACTCTCCCATAGGCATGTTTGCAATCTCATCCTCAAGATTGACATCTCTTGCAGACTTGAATTCTTCTTCAATAGAAATCCCGGTGAAAGGAGACTCGGCTTCACTGCTAATCTCAACTATTTCTAGCTCTCGTGGCATATCGTACCCGACTTTGCAACTGATGGATTCATTAGCATAATTGAAAGACCCACTGATCACTCCACACTCGATAAGTTCAACTGAACCTTTCCCAACTCACAACTACACGCACTAGGAAACAACGATAATCTACATCTCTTCATAAGCAATTAACAATTGAATTCTTGGTGCCTTCCAACCAACTTCAACCCATTCTTATAGGGTCCAACTAAATCTTGCATTAACTCAACCAAAATCCCGTATTAATGATGCAAATCCACCGTCAATCCTGTCAACTGATCGGCCAGATCCGCCATTAATTCCCATCATTTGAACAAGCGTCATTAATTACCTGTTTTATCTTTTGGCATTTATTGCTGATTTGACCCAGTCATGACCCTGCCACTTGTCGTGGACCGCTCCTAACTTGCTACACAAGCCTCCCTACCTGCACATTCTCATCTTAGTCAGTGCGCCATCGTACCACCGATCACTCTACACCTTTTTTTTTTCCCGATGCGACTCAGGCATCGCGCTTTTCCAAGCCAGACTGATAGGGCTTCAACCTGCTACCATTAATAAACTTTGGTAGCATCGCTCCATCCAATTGCTACAACTGGACCGCTCCTCCTGACGTAATGCTACTGATGTGATACGGACCAAGCCAATGCATATGCAATTTTCCTGGATGTTTCATAAACTTGTTGTCGTACAACAACACCAAGTTGCCCTACTAAAACTGCTTGTTTTTTATATTGCGATCATGCCAAGCTTTATGACGATCCTTCTCCACCGCCTGGTGGAATCGTGTGATGAAGCGATCTTCCTCTAGTTGTACTAACTACGTTAAACGTTCCTCCAATGCTGTTGCATCATCCATTCCTGTCGTTTTTGCTATGCATAGAATCGGAACAATGTATTCCATTGGCATAATTGCTTCTTGTCCATACACCAGCTTAAATGGTGTCTAACCTGTCAACCTTTTACATGTGGTGCGATAGGCCCACAATACTATTGGGATTTTTAGATCCCAGTCATCACAGTTTGTGTTGCACACCTTTGTCAGCATGTGATCCAAGATCTTATTGAAAGATTCCACCATGTCGTTGGCCTACAGATGATACAGCGTACTCTTCTTATGTTGTATCTGTAATTTCTCTGTCAATGTGCTGATGGTGTGATTGAGAAAGTGGCTTCCTTGATCACTCAGCAATATCTTGGGGCAACCAAAGCGAGTGACAATATTGTCAAACAAAAACCACACAGCCGTGGCTGCAGAACAATCAACGACTGGTGCGGCTTCCTCCCATCTTGTCAAGTAATATGTCATTGTGATGATATATCTGGCACCAGTGCGCTTTCCTAGTGGATTGATTGGTCCCACAAAATCCACTACCCATTTGTCAAACGGTTGTAGCGTTAACTGAGGCATCATCGGCATCTCATCCCTCCTAGATGGATTCCGAGTTCTTTGAAGAACATTGCAGAACCGTGCATAGCCTGTTGCATCACTATGCAGCTTGGGCCACCAAAGCCCCACACCAAGCACCTTCCTAGAAGTCGCCTGACCATCATAGTGCCCTCCAGCCACTCCTCTGTGTGCCTCTGACAAGATCTGCACTTGCTCATGTGGCAAGACGCACTGCCGCAATATCTCGCCTGTACCCATCTTGTATAACTCTCCTACGATGAGTTGGAAGTCAGTAGCTTTAACCACCAACTGCTTCTTTTGACTAGGAGTGAACTCTTCTGGTGCGGTACCTATTGCCAAAAACTGAATAATGTCTTCAAAATAGCCATCGGCTACTTCAACCCTAAATAGTTGCGCATCAGGAAACCCATCTTCAATATTGGTTGGCTCCTCTCCTGTATCAATCCGCGATAGATTATCAGGGCCATAATTCAACTGCCCTGGCTTCACAATTACTTCAAAGTCAAACTCTTGAAAAAGAAGTAACCATAGACATATCTTCCCCCCCCCAACACAGGCTTATTGAACAGGTATTTCAAGGCAGAGTGGTCTATGAACATCTTAAAATGTCTGCCCAATAAGTAGTGTCGAAACTTCTGCAGCACATAGACCATCGCCAATCCTTCCCTTTCAGTAGTGGTGTAGTTTCTTTCAGCAGATGACAGCTTTCGACTGGCGAAAGCAATAGGGCGATCAAGATCCCCTTCTCCTGGTTGCGCTAGCACTACACTAAGTGCAATTGACAATGCATCAACATGGACATGGAATTCCTTACTCCAATCCAGGAATACTAGTATCGGTGCCGAAGCCATCTTAGCCTTGAGCTGTTCAAAACTATCCTGACATTTAGTGCTCCATTGAAATACTGCATCTTTCTTTAATAGCTTCTCCATACGGGCGGTGATCACTACATATCCCCTGATGAACTTCCGATAATACCCAATATGCCCCAACGTCACCCTCAACTGTTTAACAGTGGCCACCAGTGTCAAACTCGAAATGAGCACAATTTTTGCTGGATCAACTAACAACCCTTGTTTACACATGATGTGAACCGGTAATATCCCAAACGGTGCACAAAAAATGCACTTCTTCAAATTCAGCGATATCTGGTGTTGGTGACAGCGTTCCAACGTCAACCGCAGATTGGCTAGATGATCGCGGATCAAACCATAAACTGTCCAATCATCCATGTATACCTGCAAGAACTTCTCAATGAAATCCTTGAAGGCAGCAACAACAACCCGCGAAAATATCGCAGGGGCATTCTTCAACCCAAACGGCATCACGGTATGTTGAAAACATCCCCATTCTATCACGAAAGTCATCTTGTGGCAGTCTTCTTTTGCAATACGGATCTGATGATAGCTTGAGAACCCATCCATGAAAGAATACATCTCCTGGCCACCTACTCCCTCAAGTACTTCATCAATAAACGGGGTCGGAAAGGGATCATGCAAGCAGGCATCATTCAATTTCCGCACATCAACACAGATGCATACTTCACCAGTCTTCTTGTCATGTACTACCATAGGAATGATCCAGTCTGACTCTTCAACCGGTTCGATGATACCGGCATCCAACATGCGATCAAGTTCTACCTTGACCTTCTCCTTATGTCGCGGATTGAGCCGATAAGCTTGCCGCCTGATCAGTTTAGCATCTGGTTTCAAGGGAATCTTCATCTCGCCTAGATCACCTAGAATACCCTTCATTTCAAAGAACTTTCTAGGGAAAAGGTATTGGAACTCATGCAACAACTCAGTGACTTTTCCCATCATCTCATCATCCCAATAATCGCCAACATTCGCGAACTTGGGAGTGGCCTTTGTCCCAATATTGATCTTGCGAAGTTTCAAGGGCTGACTGAATGGATCACTTGGTGCACTAGGTGGTACCACATCGCAACTTCCTTCAGACTCCGGAATATTGACATTCCGCGGATCATCACTGTCTTCGAGCCCATCAGTAATATTATAACATTCCATTATGGATTGCATCTAGCCTTGCTTGTGTGGATTTGCCGGGTATGCCATAGGAACAACCTTGAGAACCACATCACGGATGATCTGCAGAGCATTATGGACATCTGGGTTGGGATCAACAAAACTGAACGTATGAGAAAAACGTATGGTCAACTCCAACCAAGTAGTGATTTATCCCCATAACTCACCTGCAGTATACCATGACCGCAGCATTTCATCTAGGGTATGGATAAATGCATGGACCCACTCATCTCTTGGTTGCGATGCCCATAATGTCTGACACTCCAGCAAATCGCCTCTAGGCTCATTTCGACCATCGTATTTCCCTGCGTGGTAGACCTCAGTATCGCTAAAGCGTACCATCATCAATCTTCTGCATTTCAACCATTCATCAATTGATGCCTTGTGTGTCTCCCATCAACATGCTGGAGCAACCTTCAGTGCTTTGTTTAATGCCAGCAATCGCTATGGTTCTAAAACTCCTTCCTCAAACTTTGCCAGAAAGTCAGACAAACCAGGAAACACTTCATATACTGGTAATGTAACTGTTTCAGTGGCGACGTGGCATAGCGGTTGTGTGATTAGCCCACACTTACGAAAAGACACCTCATGCATGTGGTTCTACCAGTGTTCTAGCATGTCATTAGAGTCGAAAGACACAGAGCTGTCACCGCACCATCCCAGCTCACCATTGGTAGTTGGATGAATATAGTCTTTGGAAATGTTAAATGCATGGTCCCATCCACTGGGATCATCAAACTTCACTGCCTCAATGTATCTGCAACCTTCAGCCGAATCCAACGTGGCTATGACTCTGAGATCGCAGTTTTCAAAAGTCATCATTCGCCGCTTGAAGCTGATTACTGCTCCACTATTGTTAGCCCATCCAATCCCTATCAACGAGGGATACGAACTCCATCCTTCAACCACTTTGATGACATCGAAGTCGTGGTAGGTCTACATGCCCTCAATATCCACCACCAATCATGGGACTCTCCCAATCGGTGTCACTTTAGCATGATTAGCTAACCGGAGCTGTACAGGAGACCAGCTCAATGGGGGGCTCCCCATTTTCTACCATGCCTGCTTGGTTAAAATGTTGACATTCGAACCAAGATCCAAAATAACTGATTTAACATCATAATCCCCAATTTGGATATTCATGCGCATTTCCTTACTTGTCTTCCACCGTTGTAAGGAGTTTACTGCAGACTCCTGTCATCCCCTAGCTAGATGCTGCAACAACCCTTCAATCTTAGCAAGGGCTGCAGGATATTTCACCAACAATAAACAACTCTCAAGAAACTTCTGCAAGGTTCCAGACTGCGTGGATGGACCTGCCTCTGAAGTTGCATCAAAAACAAGGGGCATGTCGCAGATGATAGCTCTACCACGATCCTGGTCCAACGCACAACGTGCCTAAAAAAATGTATCGCGCTCTGAATCAACATCAAATGACACCTTCCTCTGCCCAGCATTTCGAATGTCCCCTCCTATTGCTGCGCCTCCCCACGTAATAACTGTGACAGCTCCATCTTGTGGTCTCAGCTCTGTAGAAATCATCGCAACGTTTGCACCCTTATTCTGGTTTGGTGCAGGATTCCCTTGCTGGTTCACATTTTGATTAGAATTCTGAATTGGTCGCTGGTTTTGGTTCTACACCAGTTGCTGCACCTAATTCTATATGGGTTGTTGAGCCTGATTCTGCAACTGCGGAACATTCCCTGCCTGCCATCGTGTGATCAACTGTGGGCAGTTCTCCACTGTATGGTCTGTAACAAAGAAAAATGTACACTGCGACTGCAATAGTGGGAAATCACACTGATAGTGTCCCCATACTGCACAATGATAGTACTGAACTGGATGTGACCTCCTCGTCCTCCTCCACAACCAAATCCTCCACCTTGTCCACCCCTGAATCCTCCACGGAATCCACCTTGTTTATTAGTACTGCGGTTGGTTGTACTATTGTTGCATCGGAGCTGGTTGCATGCCTTTCCCTTCTTGCGCATATTGTGGTTGTTGAACATACTATGGCGGTTGTGGAGCCATTTGCATCGGGGCATATTGCAGCACAAACTGCTGCTGTGGTACAAACTGTACCTACGGTTGAGGTAGCGGCTGGGCTACCTATGGCTGCAATTCCAGTTGTTGTACGACACGCTGGTCATCCTTTACATAGAATGTGTCATACATTCTCTCGTGGAGCAACCCATATGCCTGGCAATCTTTGTCATCATGTCCCATCGATTTACAGAAAGTGCAATACAGATTCATCAGCTTGGTGACCATTTTCTACATATATGGACATTCTTTATGACGATGCCCATATACCTGACAAATGCGACACCACAGCATGCCACCCCCATTCAATGGATTTGGCGCTCCTGAAACCAAATAGTTGTGAAAGTTGGGGCAATTGTCCTTCGTATGCCCTTCCCCTCGACATCGTGTGCACCATACTTCTCCGCGCTGCTCCTTGCCCTTTTCAAATCTTGCAGTTGTATGGTCAAGTTGGCTAGCTGTGTCTATATCTGTGACATCCCAACTGTGTTTTATCCAATTGGTGATGCCTCCAATCACATTGCAATCTCTAGAGCTTCACTGGGTGTCATGATGTTTTGTTGCATCAATGGTATCCGAATGTGCGGTAGTAGTGCCGTGATGAACCACTCTTTATGTTGGATAGAACTCATATCAAATCTAACCCTTTTCATCAGCGTTTTGAGCCGTTGGTCGAAATCCCACATCGTCTCGTTGGGACACTGCTTAGTTTCTTTCAATTCTGTGATATATTGGGCCTCAGACTCAAGCTTCCTGAATTCTGCAATCAACCTATCCCTGATCTCATCCAATGACTTCGCCGGAGCTCCTGTAGGGACTAGAACAAACTTCATAAACCAATCTAAGGCACGACCTCGCAGGTTCATCGCCAGCTGCCCTTTTTTGGCATCATCATCAGTGATCTGTTTTATGGTCCAGACCTCTTCACACAAAAACCAATACTGTTATGGGTTATCTGTCCCATCCCCACAGAACAATGGTAACTTAGCATCATCGCCCGCCATCCTAGGTTTCCTTCCTACAGGTACTGAACTACTAGTGATCAAGTTTTGTTGACCTGGTGGGGTCAAAGCGGTGTTTCTCACTCGTTGACAGATAGTGAACGGAGGTGTGGGTACGTTGCTGCTGGGGTTAGGTCCTACCTTTATCCTAGGCGTAGCCTGTGTGTCCTTGTCTGGACTTTGAGGTCGCTTCATCCCATATGGTGTTCCTTTGCGAACTCGCGGTTCGATCACAGTAGGACCTTCTCCTATCCTCTGCCTCTTTTCCTGTCGAAACCTCGCTCCTCCTCTTGTAAGACCACCCTCTTCTTCGGCTTCACTCATAGTCTCATCGTGACCTGCACCCATCTACCCTTCATTATTCCATGCAACCCCTCCGCTGTCGCGATACCCATGGCCTCCATCCACCAGCCTGCTTACTGATCCAGATGCATCTTCAATATACCCTTCTCGCAAATAAGCATCTTAATGGACAGTTGAAGTGACAGCAGAAACCTTCCCCTGGGTTCGTGGAATAAATAACTTTAAGCTTCACTATAGGACTTATGCGTATCAACCACGAATTTAGTGATATATCCTTCCAAGATGCTATCAACACACACTTCGACAACCCGCAATGCTTTATTTTTGACTTCCTGCAATTCTTGAATCAGCTCTAGAGTCCAAGTCGTTAGCTCACCGCCTTGATGGTTCCTTTTCTGAAATGTCAACTTCACCAACCACTCGAACAAAAGGATCAAGAATTCATAGAAGAACCATTCATGCGGACTGTCGTGAATATATCTGCCCACTTACTAATCTACCGTCAGTCAAGTGTTTCGGCTTTCTTCTTCAGCAAACTCCTGCAACTTCTGATCAAACCATCTCTGTATTTCCGGTTTCGTCGGATTGCACAACATGTCCTCCTTTCACTTCACACACAGTCCCGACAACGAAACCATTTGTTGACTCAAACCCACTCGACAGGGGTTCCTATCGCTGTCGACACCAACCTACAACGATCTCCCTAAGCACCGGCCCAGACAGGTTTTACCCTATCTAGAAACACCTACAGATGCAGATGAGGTCTCACCCGAGGTGATCAAGGGAGAGTGGATGGAACCATGTTTTCGCCAAATGAAAGAGGTAATTGCGGCGAAAATTACTTGCTTACTTAACTTATTGCAACATTCTAGATAGATCTATGCATTTAGTTTTAACAACATTCATATTCATAGCATCATTCAACAGAAGCATTCATCGCAACAAGTATAACACTAAAGTATCAATTGCAGCAAGAAATCATAGCAACATGCATCAAAGGTACATAGGGAATTTCACCAAACAATTCCGTCATGTCATATTACTTCAACAAAAACCCTGATACATCATCTCTGCAAACCAGATCTCAACAATATCTCTTGATCTCACATACAGACCCAAAGATGCGCATAACAACATCCACAAATTGTAGTTATATCAAATCATCTCTCCCTCTCTCCCCTTAACACTTACAACTTATGACTATATATAGACTTCCGCCTTTACAATGCTTGTCCACTTACTAACAACTTCCTAACCATTAGTTGGACATTTGACCCAAAATCTAACTGACGCGGTCCAAATGACCCAAAAACCCGCATACTGTTGTACAATTAGCCCAAAACTACATATCATATGGTCCAATGACCCAAAAACCTGCATTCTACGGTACAATGAACTAAAAAATACATAAAATAATCTAGCCTTCTATCTTCCGTGACCTCTTCTAACGTGTCACAGCATCGGCAATGCTGCGATTCTTCCTTACCAAACTGCCTGCCAACAATAAGTAGCAGCTATCTTAAAACCCTTGGATCGATTGAATTAAGATATCGAGGAAGCTATCTTAAAACCCTTGTCTCTCCATTTAAAGCGAAGACATACCTAGAATGAGCATCTTCATGATCAAACCAAGAAATCAATGATAGATGACCAACACTCCTCATTCCTTTCTATGGATGAAGAGTTACACTCCTTGTAGGAGAATGCAACTTGGGATCTAGTCAAGCTTCCACCGGGCAAAAATGTAGTAAGATGCAAATGGATCTACAAGACTAAGATGGTTGTTAATTCTGATGCAGTTGAGCCCCAATAAATTTTGGTTACCAAGGGATTTTCACATGTCCAAGTTATGGACTATAATGAGATATTTTACCCAATGGAAAAAATGGATTCTCTTTGACTAGTTTTGTCAGTTGCAGCAGCAAAGTGTTGGGCAGTTCATCACATGGATGTGAAGTTTTCTTTTATGCGTGGTGGTATCAAGGAGGATATTTATATGGATAAACATGAAGGATATGTTGAAGATCCATCACTTGTGTGGGAGCTAAGGAAATCATTGTATGGACTCAAGCAAGCTCCCAGAGCTTGGTATGCAAAAATGGACCATTTCCTCCTAACACAAGATTTCCACTGGTGCAAATATGATCCAAATGTGTATCTAAATCACAAAATGGTAAGATTGTGATTATATTATTATATGTTGATTATTTAATAATGACAAGAAGTGCCATTGATGAAATTTCATCGCTAAGAACAACTTTCCATCAAGCTTTCTCCATGACAGACTTGGGGATTCTCAGGCAGTTTTTGGGGCTTGAGATTACTCAGTCACCCAATGGAATCACTATATGTCAGT
This sequence comes from Larix kaempferi, assembly GCA_027924585.1. Taxonomy (NCBI): domain Eukaryota; kingdom Viridiplantae; phylum Streptophyta; class Pinopsida; order Pinales; family Pinaceae; genus Larix; species Larix kaempferi. The sequence continues at coordinate 2,413,007 of BSBM01001870.1, read as the reverse complement.
ATCAATATGCTTCTGATATGTTAAAAAGGTTCAATATGGTATAATTTAAGGCTGAAACGACTCCTTTCCTTTCAAGAGTTAGGCTAGAAGAAGGGGATTCTACACCCTTGGTGAACAACACTCTCTACAGGTAAATAGTTGGAAGCCTGTTGTAATTGACTCACTCATGACCATATTTTCCATATGCAGTAAGTCATGTTGAAGTTTATATGGATCATTCACATTAGCTCCATTGGATGGCTGCAAAAAGAATATTTTACTTTGTGTAGGGAACCAAGACACAAGGGATCCACTATGTTGCCAATTCCTCATTGGATCTAGTTGCATTTTCCAACTCATATTGGGATGGAGATAGACCAGACTGGAATTCCACTTCCGGGTTTGTATTCATCATTGGAGGAGGTCCTATATGATTATCTAGCAAAAATCAAAGTGCAATTGTGCTCTCTTCAAGAGAGGTAGAGTACCGGGGAGCAGTGAATGTAGCTACTCAATGCATCTGGTTGCAAGGAATTCTTGGAGAGTTTCGGATCAAGAATTTACCACTCCCACTATTATTTGAGTTGATAATCATAGTGCTATAAGGATATACTCATATCCAATACTCAGGCAATGATCCAATCACATCGAAGTGCACATCCACTACATCTGGAGTCTAGTGCATGAGAGAATGAATGTTTTGCAGTATTGCCCCACTGTTGAGCAAACTACTGACATTTTCACTAAATCCTTCAAAGAGAATACTTTCGGCCATATTAAGTTTCTGCTTGGATTTTCTGAACATGAGTTGAAGGCTTCTTGAAGATCAGGTTTCAATTTTTTTTCTTGTCCATTCTGAGGGAGGGTTTTGTCCCATGAGGTTTTCCCTGTTTCCTTGGTTTTTGGACAATGATATGTAAAGCATGACCAAGCCTTTGTTTTTGAGCTCTAAATTTTTTGATATTATTTTCAGTTATAATCAGGATTAAGGGATGATTTTAGATCATTAAAACACATAGTCATACTTAATATATAACTATTATTCATTTTTATTACTTTCCTAGGTAGTTTTACTATGTTTTGGCCACTTATTTTCCTTCCTCGGTCCACCACATGCCATCCATATCCACTTGAGCAAATCCATGGTCATCCTGCTGGATTTACCGGCTATCTAGAATGGAAAGGATGGATATCCTTATTTTGCAATTCTTTCACTTCATTTTCCTACCTTTGGATGGGTAAGACTAAAGCTAGATGCTCTAGTGCTTTTGACAGCTGCTAGATTTTTTGGCCAGCACACCTTGCCTTTTTTTTTACTCCAAAAGATATCATATATTTCCATTTTCAATATACTTCACATTCCAAAATATTTCTATCCAATTCGTGAGCATATTGAGTGAGTTGGAGAGAGATGTTTCTACCTTGGGGGTTTTAGCTAGTTTAGTACGCCTACTTTTTGTGACTAATTCGAATTCATCCAAATTTATTCGATTTTCTAATGTAACTCTATATACTTTTAGCCAATTTATGGTACATGGTTGGATAATGTGCATTTATTCTATACAGTTTAATATTTTGCAAACTTCTGAGTAAGATTTTCAGTATTCTTGACAATTCTAGACTAGCAATTTGTGTGAGACGAGTTATTCAATCTTATGATCAGCCTGTGATCTTATTTCACCATTGGATTGCATATTCGGGAAGCCATACAAGTGATAAAGTATATATCACTTGTAAATGTTTAATTCATAGTACTTCAAAGGGCTCTGTGTATCCTCCTTACTTGCACTTTTGGGTGTCCCTGCAAATGAGAAACATAGATCCCTCGCGTAAAGAGTTGGATTCATTTCAGTTAATATAATTGTTTGGTTGAAAAAATATTTTTTGATTAACCATAATTCAGAGAAGAACTAATCCAAAAGTTCAAACAATCTACCGAAATTTTGCATCACCTTTCAAGAAAATGAAGAACTTCAGTTGATTAGGAAACATATTCAAACATTTGGAAAAAAAATTATGCATTTTTAAAACCAAAATCGAAAAGAATAAGTTAAGTAATTTGCAACAATAAAATGTCACTTTTTCGGAAAATTTCTTTTCAAATTCGTAGAACTGATTCTATTTTGCAACTTGCATGTTTGAAATACCTATAAAGAACCTGTAACTCTTCACTAGTTTAGAGAATTCATAGAATTGAAGGGTAGAGTAGTGAGAATTTGTGCATTGTTTGATTCTATAGTTTGAGTCTACACACCATGAGTTTCATTGCCAATATTGAAACTAAGCAAAGTACCTTTAAAATTGGCGTTTAATCTAAAACTAACCAAGATTTGATTTTCGTGTCTCCAACAAGGTTAGACTATGGCCCTGGATTAGGATTGGAGAGTTAACATTCCTGGGCTAGAATATTTTGAGACTAGCATTGATTATTCAGTGTTTAAATTCATAAGTAGCAAAAAATGCTTGTAGGGAAAATGCATCTAAAACATGCGTCAAGCATTAGGTCAATATGGATAAGTAAGTGTGGTACCCCCCTCTCTTACTTGTTCAAATCAAATAGTGAAATGTCTTTACCGCCAATTGCTCAATAAAAGACCATTTTAACCCTACCAGTCAACAAACCTAGTAAAATGGCTCATAAATCCAAAGATAAATTCCCCAAAACCATATGTTACAAAAATGAACATATATATACAACCATCATGCTGACATTTTGACATAGTTTTCACAACTTCTGGTCTAAATACCACCATTTGTGAAACTCTATCCCTGCCCATTGTAGACCAAGACCCATGACGCCTTTGGGATTTAGACTTGGCCAGGATGGTCTGTCCACACACCATCTATTTTCCTGAGTTTATAACCTAGTACTATAGTAAATATGCCCCCAATAAAATAACTATCCTATCATCATATTATTCCAAAACCCCATGCACGCTAGATTTAATACCCTTCAAAAGATGTTATCTATTCCATATTTCTTATCTATATAAGCCCTAAACAAGCAAATCATGACCACCTCTTACCAAACATTGCAGCCTTTTGATAGGAACCAATTTTTATCCCAACACTTGGAGAAGGGAATTTCAATCCCTATCTCCCCTAGTCCATAAGACATGGTATATTTTTCCAAGATATCCAAGACATCCATCTCCTTGATATTGTTTATTTTACAACTTTCATATATGATAATTATCTCCCTTATGAATTTTATGCAACAAAATCTTCATAAAATAATTATACATTGAAAGATTCTAACCATATGTTACGCCTTAAATGTTTTATATAAAAGATGAATGATTGATAAAAAATGAATGAATACAATACAATACATGGACCTTTAAATAGGTCTCATCATGCCTTTTCAAATGTAAAAGGCATGTCCTTTTATTCTTTATTTATATGCTTAATTAATTAATTATTATGTCATTGCCTCTCCCATGGTTTCATAAAAACATGGTATTTTCCCATGCTATTGGCCCATGGTATTTTATCTCTTTATCTTTTCATTTTAATATTTAATGTATTATTATATCATTGCTTCTCAGTGGTTTCATAAAACCATGGTATTTTAATTCTTTATCTTTTTCATTTTAATGTTTAACTTATTTTCTCTTATTTATATTATTTGTAATTTATTTATTTGTGCATACCCTCAACTATCCTTTAATTATGATTTATGTACGTAAAAATATCTAGAAACTTAGTCTTCATATCCCAAGAAGGATTTCCATGAGATTGCTTCACATGCATGTCCATCCATGCCAAAAGATATCTAGGGTGTGTGCACCCACACTAGAGTAGACTTGACCATTCAAAAAGGGGTAGTTAATCCCTAAGAATGCGAAAGTCAAATACATGGTATTATGACAAGGAATACTAGATCCAGGTAGGCATGTGTGGGAAACCCAAGTTCTATACCACGTGATCAAGTACCATGATCAAGAAGGACTATACCAATGCCTCCCATAATCAGGGAGTAGATATACAATCATCAAATCCTTCTACCACTTGTCCAAGAACCATGACCAAGAAAGGATACGGCTAGGGGACTCACATACTCCGGTGAGTAAACCATTATCATCCTCCATAGGTCAAATCACCATGACCCATTTAGCCAAACACCATGGCTATGTCCAAGAGGATTTCTACCTGAAGTTGCCCCAAACATCAACGAATATGCAGAGTATTGGAATATGAAAATGATAACATAGTTGATGATACTATGCTAGGTTTCCTCCTTAGTTTAACCCCTTCCTCTGAAGTTAGTCCTCCAAAGATTGATATCTACAATTCCTATCCCAATCTATTCTTGAACAACTAGAAGAGATCCTTGCCTTAGAATTGTATTATTCAAATACCCCTCCTATTTACTCTACATGTTCCTTTATCATAATTTTGAGCACTACAAATGCCTAAACTTGAAAATATTAGATGAAAATGGAAATCAACTTCTTGTGTATAATTGGAATGATTTGATTTTGAGAAAAGTTGATAATGCTAACTACACAGAATTTGCAAATAAAGTGATGATGATAACTTATACTCTTATACATGGTTTGTCACCCGGAAGAATGTTCCGAGAGAACAAATGATGGTTACAATTTAGTCCTGATATGAAATCTAGGGATTGGTTTTTATATGAAAATTATACTATTATAAGAGTATATGGTTTTGAAAAAGAGCCATAAAAATTCCCAACATTCCTCACACCTAGAGTATTTTCCATGGAATATGCAAGACAGTTATTTATAGCTAACCATATGCACTTCCTGCATTTCAAGCACCATGGGACCTTTTTGTTTCCTAAAGAGATAGGAACTTTCCAAATGAGAGGATTAAATTTTTCCAATACATGGAAGGATTCTTGAGCCATCTGATTTAGGAGAAAGCATAAAAGGGGTATTTTGATCCTCATCATATCATCTCCAAGTTATGGGTAGCAAACAAGAACTCCCTTTATGAGTATGTACCCAAGACAAAATGGAAGAATATTGCGAACCTAGAGAGTTGGTAAGAGGTTCTAGTAGTTTAGAAGGCGATGGAAGAGCATGGTACCTCAGAGCAACATGTAGGACAAAAGTGGGGGGAAGAAGAGCTCCACACAGATATGGAGGTTGATGAAGTTGGATAGGGTCATTAAACAAAAAGGGCCATACAAGAAGGGGAAGGAGCAGAAAAGGTATTAGTAGAGAAATATGATATTGAGGATCTTCCTAAAAAAATGGATGAATTTATAAAACAACCATCAATTAGAAAATAAGGGCCATTAATTAAGTTCACTCATTACCCTTCTCTAGAATTTAAAGTACCCAAGTGTTGTAGACATCACCCTCAACATGCCTAGTACAAGTAAAAATACATCTACGGGATAGATATAGGATCATAATAGAAAGAAATGGAATATTAGTAAATGATTCCAGACAACATGTAGGAACAATAGAGAGAAGACTTGTCATGGTAGCATAACATCATAATAATACTTTGATATTATATGTCCTAGAGCCTAAAGTTCCTTCTAATTTCAATGAGTGGAAGGAAAATGATTATGAAGTGGATTTTAAGTAGTTTTAGAAATTATACAAACTGGATTTTTACAGGTGTTCCAGTGACATGATAAGTAAATAAGTGTCCAGTACAATCAGAAAATACAAAAATAAAATTGAGAACAACACTCGAAAAATTCAAAGAGGTATGGAGAGTAGAAAAAATGACTATTAAGGCAAAACAAGTCATTATTAAAGAGCTTAAAAACAAATTCATAGCCTTAGGGTTCAATCCAACAGATGGATCTCATTCTAAGTCACTTCTACAACAAATGGACAATGAGATTGCATAACTTAAGAAACAATTAAATATACCTATAACCCAACCAGTTCAAACCTATGAACTGAGACAGGCTCAAGAAGAAAATGAAAATATATATGCAAGAATGTTGCAATATAAGAATATTGTTGAAGAGAAGCAAATAAGATAAATGAGCTATAATGGAATATTGCTTCATTAAAGTTACAAGCACAAGCACCATTGTCCACCATACAGAACCCATGGGATCATCTCCAAAAGTACAAGAGGAAAATCATCCTACAAGAGAGGCAAAACAGGCTATAAAATATTCTAGAAATCAAGCTACGATTAAGGAGGTAATAGATATAATGAAGGAATACACCCCAACTAAGATTCTAGGTGGCAGAGATGGCACAGATGGCGGGGTCAAAGAATTAGAAGTTGAGGTGAGCTAGAAAGATAGAAAATTGTTGAATTAATAAATGAAGTCAGTGAGAAAGAAGATAAAATTGATGATTTGGAAGTCAAAGCAAATTATCTCAAAAGTTAAATCACTAAGTTATAGTTGGATGTTGAAGGGGATACATTGCTAAGAAGAACAAATCAATCTTTATGGGATAAAATAGCCTAGATGTTAATGAGAAAGTGGGACCACTGTGAGGTAGTTTGCGATGATCTAGAAATGTAAAAATTAGCTCAAGAAGAGGTAAGAGGAGTTGAAAAGTAGCTTGGAAGCATGCCAGAACAAGTCGAGCAAATCAATTGATTATCTAAATGGCATGTACAAAAGGAAGCTGGATAATTTACACCTTAAAAACAGAACCCAGTTGATTAAACTATCTCGATAAATTGTTATGAAACAAACATTATTGAAGAGAACTCAGAATAAATGATAAGGTCACTAGGTGATGAAGTATCCACCTTCAAAATCCTTTTCAATGAGGTCATAAATTTGGGATTTCCACCTCCCTGGTATGGGAATAGAAAAAATACTCCTAATTTAAAGGAACATAAAAATAATTTGATCCAAAAGAGTAATGAAGTTGTCTAATTTTGTGCATTGGAAGTAGTGATTAAAGTGGAGGTCAAGTCATTGATAGGTTGAAGTAGCAATTTTAAGTTTGGATCCAACTGAAGAGTATATGGAAGAATTTGGGGCCTATATCATATGAAAAGACCACAAATGCTGAAATAAAATGTGATGCCTTGGAAGCATGTAGATAACCAAAGGGGGGAATATAGGACATACATCAATTCAGATTCAAGGATAGTCTATTGGGTATTCAATTCCTTAATTTTTCATTCCACTAGGAGAGAATGATCTACTAGTTTGAAGGTTAGTCCAAAGTCAGGCTAATGGAACAACCAAGGATACAATCAATTTCTCATTCAATGGATCAATCATGAGGACAACCAATTGGACAACAAAGTGGATACATGAGAGGACAATCATCTCAGTTGAAGGGAAATAAAAAGGCTTAGAGTAAGAAGGGATGAATAAAATAAAATATATTATGTAGTTACAAAAGTAAAGTGATAGTCACAAATTTACAAGTTCGCTACAAATCAGTTCAGGACATCTAAAAATAGTTACCACTATAAGGATCTATAATGTAGTTCGAGTCAAAAAATCAATGCTAACAATTTTTAGAGGGTCTCTAGGATTGTTGAGTTGATGGATTTTTTTGTATGCAATGAAATTATTCTGAGATAAAGATTGTAGAGTGTTGTAGACATGTCCTACCTCTGTAATATGTCCTTTAGTTTTTTCATAACTTTTAATTTCTATGTAGATCTTTCATGAAATGTCAATAAAGCATTGAGCGACAGATTAAGCCTTATTTGTGTCATTGATATAAATCTAATGTTGAATGTTGAGATTGATAACATAGACTTCAATTCTTTTGACCTGTGGTCCAGTTTCAAGATGTTCATATGATTCAATAATACTTGAAGTTTTCTTTTATGGTTGATTCTATGTATGTCTTGTTTCCTATAAATTCCTAAGAAGATCATGAGATGTTTACATGTTGTTATAAACTACTGACTTATTTTCAGAAAATATCACTACGTTTTATGTCGCCATTTAAGTGTAAGATATTTGTCCTCGAGGCACCTCTTTCATCTATGTTTTGTTCCATCTACTAAAAATCCATGTCCACTGGTATCGAAGGCACTCTCACGCTCTATAAATTTCCTCTAAAATGATTTTATATGTTTAAAACAATTAATAATTTTTACTTACACATAGATTCAATAAGAATTACATTTATATCTCAATTCTACATAGATTAAACTCTGAAATATATAAAATTTGAGCCTCATCATGGCTTTCCATGCATTATATTCATCTTAGTACATCTCATGATTAACAGAAAATGATGGAAAATTATAGACCAAGCCACTACGCATCCTAGAGAGGAAGGTAACATTACTCCAGAATTGAACCATGAGACAAGTAAATATGCAGCGGGAAGCACTTTGGTCCTGATGAGGCTAGATGGAGCTAGAGGATACCATGAAAGAGTCATATCCATTTTTCTTTTGATCTTGAGAAAATGCTAACGATGGTTTTATTCCAAGGAAAACGGGATTGTAATACCCCTTGTTTTGACTTGGAATGTACTTAACCAAAATTATGTAAATGATGTAAATATGCTAGTATGGATTCCTAGTGCTAAGCTTAACGCTAAGGCCTTACTAGTGATGGCTAGGCATGTATGATGTATATATTTTCATTTGGACCATATGGTTGGCTTATCATGCTAACTCGAAATATATGTAAGTATTATGTTTCATAAATAATAAAATGGTCCAAGATGGTTGTGTAAAGAGAACTAGAGAGGCTATGATTCTACTAGAAGGTTGGACAAAAGGGGGGCTATGGGAGACTAAATACTTTGTTTCCTAGTGTCAACCTTAGAACTCATCCTATTTTTTCCATGTGAATTAAATGATCTAATTGATTTGGGTCATGTCGAGGAAGCACGAGGGGGACAACAGTTCGACTGAATGAGTCAGCTCTGTTATGGCGGAAGCTTAATAAACAGAATGAGCAAAAGCAGGATTACACTACACAGATAAACATAATATGCGCAGACAATATTATGGACTACGAACTGTTCTTCTCTATTAGATGTAAGCAGATAGATTGATTTATTGATTGATGTATGTTAATATGTTATACATGCTTATATAGATTTTTAAGACGCTTGGGTTCCTTTACATTATGTTCAGTTACAAAGAAAAAGTTAGAAAGGTTCAACAGTTCAACCGTTACAGTCGACTGGAAGACAGAGAGACAATCTGTCGAATTTCGACAGTCCTTGGTTGCATATCGATGCTGCTTGTCGATGTCACGAACTGTGAGGTTGTTGAACATGTCGAGGGTGGAAACGTCTCAAGGTGTGTCGAAGTCGAGACTCGTCGAAGTTGTGTCGAATTCGCAACCTGTCGGACTGGAAACTTGTCTAGTCGGAGTTGTGTCAAAGTTGAAACTTGTTGAAGCTATATCAACGTCGATGACTTGCCAACTCCAATGTGGATCATATCTCCTTCCTTAACAAACAATGGAGCCCATCGTTTGCTTGTGAAGGGGAGGAAACTTGTCGGTTAATTCAGTAACAGAGTACCACTTTCCTTGGGATGGGATCTGGCCAGCCTTGGCAACCTGAAACAAGGGAATTGTGTTTGTCCTTGTATGGCGTACCCGTCATCCCACAATGGTGTCACAAGAAAGAGGATCCTGAACATCTAGATGGATTTCTTTGGGTTTTGTTGTCTTCAAGTCGTTTTGTTCCAACAAGGGTGCATGGTATGGTTGAAGTATATCCACGTTGAAGACTGGATGTAGACCCAGACATGCAGGAATGTCGAGTTAGAAATTTTTTTTGCCAATCTATTGAAGAATACTGAATGAACCATATCATAAAGGTTTTAACTTGTTGAATGGACCAATGAAGTGCTCTTTCTTAAGATGTAACTAGACCTTATCCCCAATTCAAAATGAATGAGGAATATGATGCTTGTCATGTTGGGCCTTAGATTTCTCATTTGGTCTGTGCAGCATATCCTGTTCTTGTCGCTAGATGTCACAAATATGTTCTCGAAACTTGACTACTTTGTCAACTTCTCGCAGGCTGTAGTGGGTGTCAGATTTCAGCTGTGTCGAGGAGCTGATCAAGTCGATAGTTGCTGAGGGTTGAAACCCGTAATAGACCTCAAATGGAATTTTTCCTGTAGAGATGTGTTGAGCACGATTGTAGGTGTGTTGGATGTATGGGAGACTTTCATCCCATGTGCGTCGATGTTGGTGATTGTACATGCAAAGTACTTGTACTACCAAGCGATTCACAACTTCCGTCTGTCCGTCGGTCTGAGGATGGAAAGCTGTTAACAATGAGAGTCGTGTGTCTAGAAGTTTCCAGAGGGTCTTCCAAAATATGCTGACGAATCTGGCATCTCGGGCGGAAATAATGGTTGTGGGTAAACCAAAGTGTTTCCAAACATGTGTAAAGAGAGATGAACGGTCTGTTGCGCTATCGTGGTCTTCTTACATGGTATGAGAATGGCCATATTGGAAAATCAGTCGACTACTACTAATATCGCGTCATGTTGATGGATGGTAGTATGATAACCCATCAAGTAGTCCATAGAAATAGATTCCCATGGTCGACTAGGAACTGGCAGAGGTGTGTACAATTCATGTCATCGATTAGGCGGTTTAGCAATGGCACAAACCATGCATAATCGAATGTACTTGTTGACGTCGGATTTAAGTGTAGGCCAAAAGAAATACTTCTATAGAATAGCAAGTGTCTTTAATACTCCAAAGTGCCCTGCAGTCTTGTTGTAGTGCGGGTCCCAAATGAGATACTGTCGGTCCTCACCGGTCGGTACACAAAGCTATCCGAGCTTGTATAGCAAGGTGTCCCTCAGGAAATAGTCGGAGTCTGAGTTTGACGACTTGTTAGTATGTAACTGTCAGTAGACTGCTGAGAATTTGTTTTCGTCCTCATACAATTGTGGCCAAGTGGTCGTGTTGTATCCCTGCATACTCATCACTGTCAAAAGGAGAGTAATGGGTGGTCGACTGAGGCAATCGACATCGGCGTTAGCTTTACCTTTTCGATACCTAATCACCAACTAGAATTGTTGTAGGTAGTTAATCCACTTGAGTTTTCAGTTTGTCTGCAACTTTGATTGTGTCGGAGCGAACTATAGAGGCTTGTGGTGAGTGAGAATGACCGTTCCTTGCCAAGGATGTAATGCCTCCATTGCTTAAGAGCTTGCACAATGGCATATAGTTATTTTTCATACGTCGAGTATCTTCTAACTGTGTTGTTAAAAGTCTTGGAATGAAAAGCGACTGGGTGACCATACTGAGAGATCACTACACCAAAGGTATAGTCCGATGCGTCTGTCTCAATCTCACAGGGCTGATGCAAATCAGGTAACACAAGTATTGGTGCAGTGCAGAGCTTGTGTTTGAGATATTCAAAAGCTGCTTGTTGTGTTGTTGTCCATTGGAAGACAATTTTCCCACTTCCCTTCGTCAACTGATTCAAGGGCCAAGCTATGTGACTGAAGCCGAGTATGAATCGTTGATAGAAATTCGCCAAACCAAGAAAAATTCTTCGTTCTTGAATGCTTCTAGGAATGGGAAAATATTTGAGGATCTGTACTTTGTCTGGATCGACATGAATACCTACAGAGTCAATTACATACCCCAAATATTTGATGTTGGTCATCTCAAAAGAGCACTTGTCCATGTTCAAATAGAGCCGATGTTGCTGGAGAGTGTCGAGGACTTGTCGAATATGTCTGACATGTTCTTCCCATGACCGACTGAAAATCAGTGTATCGTCGAGATAGACAATAAGCCATTTGCCGATGAAAGGTCGAAGAAGGTTTTCCATATGTCACATGAAGGTTGCAGGTGCATTGGTTAAGCTAAAAGGAATGACTAACCATTCAAACAATCCTTCCTTGGTCTTGAAATCAGTTTTCCACACATATGAGGGCTCAATTGGAATTTGATGGTATCCCGACTTGAGGTTGAGCTTAGTAAAGAATTTAGTACCTTTCATAAAATCAATGAGCTCTCTATCTGCAATAGAGGGTACAGATTCTTCACTAATATTTTGTTGAGAGCTAGTCGATGCACATGCGCCAAGTCCTGTCATTCTTCGAAACTAGGACAATAGGACTTCCACAAGGAGAGGAGCTGGGTTGGATATGAACTTTGTCAATTAATTGGTTAATCTGTCTGTGAATCTCTTCATTTTCAAGAATGGATCTTCTATAAACAAATGTGTTAGGAAAAGAAGAACCATGAACAAGTTCAATGGAGTGTTTTACCTGAAAATGTTTAGGTACTCCATCTGGAGCTTGAAAGAGGTTCTGGTACTCATCAATAATTTGATCGACTTGCTGCTTCTGACGAGAGCTGCATGGGTCGGCGACTCGACTCATCGCTGTAGTTTTTTTAGAATGTTGCGGTTTGATCATGATTAATTCGAACTTCTGAGCATGATTTATGAGCTTCTTTGTCTGTATGCCAAATATCAGTGCAACCATTGGTATAGGTTGACGTTCTGGTATGTTGAACCATCGATTTTAGATTCGAACAATCACCTTCTCAGGCTGTGACTGATAACTTCTATGTCTATCCCAGAGGTAAGGTTTTTAAAATAGTGCGTCAGCTACGGAGAGTGGTGCCATGTCGTAGAGTACTTCATCTTCAAAAGGTTTTATGAAGTAGGCGAGTTTGCATTATCGAGTGATTTGAAGTTCTTGTCCAACCTTCATCCAATTGATGTTGTAAGGTTGAGGATGTGGAGTGCTAACAAGACCTAGTTTCTTCACGAGATCTTCAGAAACAAAGTTCTTTTGGCTACCCTTGTCCACAATCAGATGTAATGGGTTGCTCTGGACCCATATCCATGTATGAAACAGGCGTTCTTGTTCCTCCTTGTCAACAATAGTCGAGGCTAATGGAGTGGTCGATGTCAAAAGGGTCGTTGCATCTGGATCCTATTCTTCCACCATCTTGTCGAACAAGTCGGAGTTCGACACTTTGGTCAAAAATGTCTTCCCAGCTTTTCATTCAGACATATCATGCCGATATGAGTGGTGGTAATCGCACCATTTTTCGGTCGATGGTTGTTTGCTACGTTCCCTCTTGTGAAAAGGCTTGTTGTTGTGGTCTGGTTTTGGTAGTGTCAGCTGAGAAGATTTAGACTTGTTGAATTCGGCTAGTGCCTTCTTGTAGGGTGGTCATCCTAATGTCATCTTTGTCGCGAAGTGTGCTTTCCCTTTTTGCTGGATTTCAATTTTGTTGGCGTAGTGGAATGCATCCGCAAGCATATTGATAGTCAGAAATTCCATCTCCTACTGGATGTACTAGGACAATCTGCTGATGTACTTTAGAACAAGCAATTTATCTTCTTCTTGGACGCCAAGTCTTGCCATGAGTCGGTAGAACTCATCACTGTAACTCTGCACTAATTGGTCTTTCTATTGCCTTAGTTGCTGCCACTTCCTATACTGCTGCTCGAGGTATTTGGGAAAGTAAAATTCCTTTCGGATGTGTTCGACAAATTTATCCCATGTGTCTATGGGGTCTCCGCTTTTCTCCATCTTTGTCGAGAGGTTCTCCCACCAACAGTGCACAGATGTTGACATCTTTAAGGATGCAATGGTGACTTTTTCAGCTTTGGAGAGTTGATCTACAGCGTAATAGGATTCCAATTGTTGCACCCAATTTTCAACGGATTCCGCGTCAATCTTACCTTCAAGATTCAGTATGTCCAAATTCAATTGTAGTTTGAAGGGGCTGATTTTATCATAGTGAATTCTTGTCGAAGATCCTCCGGATGTCGAAGTAAATTGCATGAGAATCTCGTTGAACTCAGTAAACATTTCAGTCCATTGTGGAGCCAGAGCTTGCTCAATAAGCTGTACTATCTCATCGACTGCATGTCTATCGTCTGTTTCATTTATCATTTTTGGAGGTAGCATTTGCTTGGATTGTTGTGATTGTGAGCAAGTTTGAATAGGCATAAGTCAGGTAACTTCAAGAGGAGTGTATATGCAGAACTCAAGCAAGAACAAAACTGTGTGCTCTGATACCAATGATCCAAGTCATGTCTAGGAAGCACGAGGGGAACAATAGTTCAACTTAATGAGTCGGCTCTGTTATGGCGGAAGCTTAATAGACGGAATGAGCAAAAGCAGGATTACACTACACAGATAAACACAATATGCGCAGACAATAAGCACGAATGCGAACTGTTCTTCTCTATTAGATGTAAGCAGATAGATTGACCTATTGATTGATGTATGTTACAATATTATACATGCTTATATAGATTTCTGAGATGCTTGGGTGCCTAGCCGTTATGTTCAGTTACAAGGAAGAAGTTAGAATGGTTCAACCCTTACAGTTGACTGGAAGGCAGAGAGACAGTCTATCAAAGTTCGATAGTCACTGGTCGCATGTCGACACTACTTGTTGATGTCGTGAACTATGAGGTTGTTGAACATGTCGAAGGTGCGAACGTGTCGAGGTGTGTCGAAGTTGAGACTCGTCGGAGTTGTGTCAAATTCGGAACCTGTCAGACTGGAAATTTTTCGACTCGGAGTCGTGTCGAAGTCAAAACTTGTCAAAGTTGTATCAACATCGACGACTTTGCAACTGCGATGAGGATCACTAATCATCTTCTTTCGACTATTTCCAATCATTGAATGCATGTGTGATGTTGGTGGGAAAATTCACCTCATGCACTTATTGAAGCATGGGGTTGAATGCAATTTTGTGACAATTCTGTCACATGTGAGAAGTGAATCTACAATTTCCAATAGTCCTTTATTATATGGTTACAATCTATGCTATTTTTCTTTTCATCATTATCTCATATCCTATGGAGTCAACCCTCATTCTATCATTCTCATGTAGGTCACCATGGTGGCCCCATAGTTCGACTTTGGGTTGGGATGTCAGCATAAAGAGTATATTTTGGACATAGTACATATGGTTGGGTAGAAAATCACTCTTACATAGCCAATTGCTTGGATCTTATTTATTTAAGGATAAGTATTCTCTTGTATTTGAATATGTAATTTGTTTAATTGATTATTGTGATAAGTATGTTGATATATGCATGCTATATGTGTCTCGATAGATTTTATTCTTTTGGTATGTTTAATTATGATTCTACACAAATATTTTAAATGTTATGAATTTTTAATATGGAAAGCGCAAAATTTAGAGGCCCCAAATTAGTTCATATCCCCCTCTGTTGGTCAAATTGATGGAAGGGTATGTTACATTTTATGTCTGGTCTCATGGATTAGTTTGGGTGGGGTATCTTTGCATACATTTTATTTTAACCCCCCCTTTGGGGTTTTAGGGTGTAACATCTCCATAAAAAAAAAAATTGTATATACTTTTTCCTTTCTTTTTACTGTGATGAACAGTAGTTGGATTCGATGTTAATTAAACATTTGCACTAATAATTAAAAACATCTGTAATCTGATCATGCTTAATTTCTTACCCTGGTATTCTTCCTACTGGTTAGAAGAGTATTATGGCTGACATGCTGCTTACTTGGCTACGGCTAACATCACTCCGTATGTTGATATGCAGGCACACTTATGATATCGGAATGACACAGAAAAGGATTACTAAATTAAGTGTAACTCAACATATAGGTTTTCTGACAATGTCTAGCTGACTATACTTCAGGTCCTTATTTATAGAATACTTATTACCCGGTGCAAGGCAATACCACTCAATATCATGTATCATGAGGGACTATACTCTATTATAAAAGAGTAGCTTGGGGTAATCTCTAATGCAGGTCAACGTTGGTCTTTATGTTACGATTGTTCAGCATCACACTTATTAGAGTGCTTGACACTTATGGACAACTTATTATACATTTGGCCATATAATGAATAGCATATATAGAATTAACCCCTTCGAATGTATACCCCTTGAAACTATTCCTATGAATATATCGAAGATCACATCCTGTGGTTATCCACATGTTAATCTCATGCTATAACTATTCAAATGTGATACATGTTAAAGTACCTACTGTAAAAATCAGGTTTAAATCTTCCGACTCAGAAACTAAGGTAATCTCCTGGAAAAACATAATCATATCGACCTGTCTTATGAGCCAAGACTTATGATGGGATTTGATGTACCAAGCAGTGGTACTATGTTATTTAACTCAACCATGAAATCGAGGATTCACAGTTCTATTTGTACTCTTCGATGCGTGCCAGCAAGCTCAGCGTGGTACTGAGCCATGTGACCACATTAAAGGCATCTTAAATGAGCAGGTGACAAACGCCCATACTAGCATTGGTTTCCAGATTGAACTAAACTCCATTTAAAATAAAAACCCCTGTTTCCATTTGGGCATGGCTGTTTGCCTCTCCAGTATTGGGCCGAGGCTCTATTGCCTCTGTTTCCTTTAATGCACTAAAATGAATGCCTTTACTCCATTCTAGGGTTTCATACTTTGGCATGAGAAACAATATTAAATCTGCTTCAAAAGAGAACTTTTTGAACCATTTATCACCGTCTATAAGCAAACCCGTTGCTTCTGCAATGGAAGTCTCATAAACTTCAAAATTCAGAGTGAAAAAATCAACCTGAGTGCCTATATATTTCGTAGCAAATGTCCAAGAAACTTCCACATTATAGCCTTTAATATTTTCAAATAAATTGAACCAGCCTGCAGCTTTAAACATTTGTGCACATTGTGGATGCTCTTCAGCTGAGTGAGTATTAACAAGTTCGAATCTATGTGGTTTTACGCTCATGCTCTTCCTCATGTTAAACCATACACAACTGGTTCTTATTGTTAGATAAAGCATAGTTCTCAGTAAACCCTAATGAAACATGCATTTCCATATGTTAAGCTTATTCCATGCAATGAATTCAACTTTTTTTGGAATGAAATCTCAATAGACATCATATTGAAGGCACAAGTTTGTAGTACTATAGTATGCAATCATATCTATCTATGGTTTAATGAACATGCAAGTTATATGAACTATGAATATCATATCCGTTCATGATTTAAGATTTAACCATGACATTTAACACTTGTCCTCCTTGGTGATCTGACAGAGCTGACACATGCAGCTTCATAATAACCTACTACCGGAATGTGGAAGTTACAAATGCCTTACATTTTGGGCAATCATTTCAATTTAAGACTGAAAATTAAATGAATTTTTGAAATAAGGACTATTTTAAAGAATTAAAATATTAAAAAGAGTGAACCCTAAACTTAATAATAAAAGAAATGCATACCATAAAACCTAGAAGTTTTAAGGAAATAGGAAAAAATAAATGTTAGGAAAGTTTAGGAAATAAGCTAATAAGTAAAAACATAGGGTTAAACAAACATATAAGGTTTATTTAGGATTGAAAATTCTAGTACTAAAAATATATATCAATAAAGAGGGGATGGGTATGTCCATTAACTCCATCAAAGATAGTTCACAATTTGCTTGTATATGTTGTTATCTTGCATCTTTGGTCAACACACTAAGATCCATTTCATGTTTTGGTGCGGCAATCAACTGTGAACTTGTTATTGTTGATATGTGTAATTGTGCTAGTGCCTGGATAGAAAAATATATGCTTGCATTGTTGTACTACTTAGAATAAAATGAAGCAGATTGTACTTTTATTTGTTTAGTTGATATGGAAAACTCTTGTATGGTTTCTAAAGCTTTCACACATTTCAACAAGAATTCGAAAAGTGTGGTAACATTGAATCCTACCAAGGGAGTTTATAGAGATTTCTCAAAGGACTTATTTATAGGATTATTTATTATACAGTATTGCAGAATTGGATGGGATGAGGATAATTTGTATACTTTTCAAATGGATATGGATGGGAAGGATGAGAACCTACCAATGATTGATTTACCTTTGTCCAAGGTTACCAATGATAGTTCGAGAAGCCATGTTTTTGAAAAAGAAAGCACATAGGAATTATGGGATCACACAGTTTCCAGACTGGTCTCTTCTCGATGTACAATTCTTTTGTTGTATGCAGGAGATAGAGTTCTTCGTTCGTTGATCAGGTCACCAGATAGAATAATTATTTCTATTGTGGAGATAGTACAACAAGAGTTGTTTATGAACATTTTCTATCATGAATTGGATATAAACCAAGGTATTTGTATTAACATTTTGAGTTGTCATATTTCATTGTATTTTACTTTTCTCATTCGGTTATGTTCAATAACTTCTTCAAATTCCTATTCTACTATAGATTTAAATAAAGATCACACTTAGATATCGTCGAATAAAATTACAGTAT
Source organism: Larix kaempferi (assembly GCA_027924585.1). Taxonomy (NCBI): domain Eukaryota; kingdom Viridiplantae; phylum Streptophyta; class Pinopsida; order Pinales; family Pinaceae; genus Larix; species Larix kaempferi. The sequence goes on along the minus strand of BSBM01001870.1, from coordinate 2,394,884 downwards.
CTGATGAAGCCACTGAATGTGATGGAGAATCCACAAAGAACTACCAAACTAGTGGAAAAGATGGACAAGAATGTATTTAAATTTATTTTTCAAAGATCCTGGTTAAATTAACTAAATTATGAGCAGGGATAGTGACCTTGAATACTTGCAAAAAGTTATATAAAATGTATACCTGCAAATTTCTAGGTCAAGATGATTGGATTTCTTTTGAACATGTGTATCATCCACAATAAGAGTTGGGATCAACGATGTACGTGGATATTATCCAACAAATCACATTGGAGATGGGATCCTTGGATAATAACGAACCAGGCGAGGGCTTGGTGTAAAAACGCGGTATCTCTAGCAATGTTACTTACCACTCAAATGTTGGATGGTCATTGATATGTAACAGACAAAGATTATTTTCTACCTAAATTCGTAAAACAAATTTATTCTGAAATATATCATGACAAGCAATATTTCTATCCAGCTCCCCATACCAAAATGTTACTAATATTAGAAATGGAAGGTTTTCTATTTCGCAACAGAAAATGACCCCAAAAGAGAAATAAAGGGAAATAAAAAAAGTACTAATGGAGACAAAAAAGTAAAAAAGGGGGAAGAAATTATTGTTGGTGAATTTGAATTTAAACAGAAAGAAACTTCATATGAGTCACGAACAAATGGGATACAATTTTTGGGATTAGGTATTTCCAAATTCAATGTTGGGATTTGGTCATCTAAATGTGGGGTCAATGAGGGGAGGTCATTGTTTACAAACATCGAGGGAAGGTAGTGCAGAAAAAGCATATCGGGACCAAATTTTATTTTTATGGTTTCTAGAGAGATGTACCAACGATAAAGAAGAAAATATGCAAAAAATATGGAGAGAGTGTGGGAGGATTCCCCAATAAAATTTTCACAAAGTAATACATCAATGATTTTTTTGGAGCGTGATGATGTGAAAGCACATCCATCTGAATATTTTATTTTGAGTAAGCCCTTTATTGCATCGTCCGCTAGGATAGATAGTGAATTGGTACATCGAATTTCGCAAGGTTTTAGTAAAATGCATGAATGAACTGATATCAAAACCTGCAATGCCTTCTTCTAGTTGAGTGACAGCCATCAAATGTGACCTATCATTTCCTCTTTCAAGAGCAGGAAACACTAGATGTAACTTATGGATATTTAAATCATTTAATGTTTTTTACATTTTCTTCAGTGACGTTGCTATTAGTTTCATTAAGTCTTTCACAGGTTCCAGTCATCTTTATGGGGAGTTGGAGACCTTTGTGGATTTTTTCTTCTCGATGCATTTCAGACTCCAGAGTTGAGTCCATCTTCAGGAGAAGGATATCTCAAATGAACTCCAAGGATCTACACTTAATAAATATTGTTTGTTTCTCATGAAAGTTTGAAAGAGCCATCATAATAGGTGATTAATTAGTTTTAACATTCTATATTTAAAATTCTTATTGAAGATCTTTATATTCTGTTTTAATTTGGTTATCTAATATTTACATTAATGTGGTTATTCTTGAATAAGATCTGTTAAATATAAATATCTATTAAATTATAGTATTTATACTTTATGAATTAATAAATTATAAATTTAATATGAATTAATAGATTATAAATTTCATATGAATTAATAAATTATAAATGATAAATTTAATTTATAATTTATAATCTATTAATCAATCCTTATCAAATCTATCTATAGTGATTATTATTATATTTTAATGAATTCTTATTTTTTTTAATTTTTCTTTTATTATTATTATTATTATTGTTATTATATTTTATTTCATTCCTATTTTTATTTAATCTTTCTTAGGGAATGAATGATTGGTTTCTAGGTTTCACACAGGGTGAGGTCGTCATCTATGTTAAATTTTCTTAGGTGTTTCTCGATTTCAATTGCTTCACGTATGTGTCTCCTATTATAGTGCTCCTCAAGTGCTAAGACTTTTGCTTCTTCAATGCATACATGGTGGTTTGTCACCGATGAATGCTCAACCATGACTGACCTCTTAATTCTTCCATGAATAATGTCCACACAATGATCTTTCAACCTTATCAAAATTGAACGACTTGTTTCACCTACGTACACATCTTTGCATGAGAAAGGGATCAAATAAATACCTTTTCTCTGCTTTCGGTCGATAGGGTCTTTTGATTTATCTAACAAATTTCTTAGGAAGCTAGGCAAGCAAAATATTGTTTTGATTTTCCTTCTCTTTAACACTTTAGCAATGTTGTTATATATATCCAAGGAACGACAGAAAAAATTGTTAAAGCATTAAAAGATAAAATAGTAAAAGATGGGGGGTGCCACACTTACTTATCTAGATTGACCTCATGCTTGACGCATGTTTTAGATGCATTTTGCTAACAATAATTTTTTGCTACTGATGGATTTAAACACTCAACAATTAATGCTAGTCTCAAAATATTGTGGCAAGGGAGTGTTAAATCTCCAATCCTAATCCGGGTCCCTAGCCTAACCTTGTTGGTAATATGAAAATCAAATCTTGGTTAGTTTTAGATTAAACACCAATTTTAAAGTTGCTTTGCTTAGTTTTAGGAATGGCAATGAAATTGGTGGTGTGTAGACTCAAAATGTAGGATCAAACAATGCACAAATGCTCACTACTCTACCATTCAATTCTATGAATTATCTAAAGTATTGAAGAGTTACAGGTTCTTTGTATATCTTTCAAACATGCAAGTTGCAAAATAGAATGAGTTCTATGAATTTGAAAAATAAATTTTGTAAAAAAGTGACATTTTATTGTTGAAAATTACTTAACTTCTTCTTTTCAATTTTGGTTTCTAAAATGCATAAAATTATTTCCAAATGTTTGAATAGGTTTCCTAATCATGTGAAGTTCTTCATTTTCTTGAAAGGTGATGCAAAATTTTGGTAGATTGTTTGAAGTTTTGGATTAGTTCTTCTTTGAATTATGGTTATTCAAAAAATATTTTTTAAACCAAAAAATTATCTTAACTTAAATGAATCCAACTCTTTACATGGGGGATCTATGTTTCTTGTTTGCAGGGACACCCAAAAGTGCAAACAACGAGGATACACAGAGCCCTTCTAAGTACTATGAATTAAACATTTACAAGTGAGATCTACTTTCTCATTTGCAGGGTTTTCCGAAGATGCAAGTGAAGTGTGAAATTAGATCACAGGTTGATCATAAGATTGAATAACACTTCTCACACAAATTGTTAGTCTAGAATTGTCAAGAGCACTAAAAATCAGACTCAGAAGTATGCACAGTATTAAATTGTATAGCTTAAATGTACATAATCCAACAATGTACCATAAAGTGTATGAAAATATATAGAGTTATATTAGAAAATCGAATATCTTTGGATGCATTCGAATTAGTCACAAAAATTAGGCTTACTAAACTAGTCAAAACCCCCAAGGTAGAAACATCTCTCTCCAACTCACTCAAGATGCTCACGAATTGGATAAAAATATTTTGGAATGTGAAGTAGACTGAAAATGGAAGAATATTATAGCTTTTGGAGGGAAAAAAAAGCAATTTGTGTTGGCCACAAAATCTAGTAGCAGCCAAAACCAATGGAGTGCCTAGCTTTAGTCTTATCCATCCAAAGGCATGAAAAACCTATGAAAGCATTGCAAAATCAAAATATGCACCCTTTCCATTCTTGATAGCCAATAAATCTAGCAGTATGACGATGGATGTGCTCAAGTGTATAAGGATGGCATGTGGTGGACGTAGGAATGCAAATAAGTAGGCAAAACATAGTAAAACTATATAGGAAAGTAATAAAAATGAATAATAGTTATATCATAAGTATGAATATGGGTTCTAATGCTCTAAAACCCTCCCTTAAGCCTAAATCTAAGTGACAATAATATCAAAAAATTTAGGGCCCAACAACAAAGGCTTGGTCACACTTACATATTGTTGTCCAAAATCCAAGGAAATAGGGAAAACCTCATGGGACAAAACCCTCCCTCAAAATGGACAAGAAAAAAACTTGAAACATGATCTTCAAGAAGCCTTCAACTCATGTTCAGAAAATACAAGCATCAACTTAATATGGATGAAATTCTTCTCTATGAAGGATTTAGTGAAAATGTCAGCAGTTTGTAACTTGCTCAGCAGTGGGGCAATACTTCAAAACAATCAATCTCCCATGCACTAGAATCCGGATGTAGTGTAGGTGCACTTCAATGTGATTGGTTCTTTTTTTGAGTATTGGATCTAAGGATATCCTTATAGAACTCTGATTATCAACCCAAATAACAGTGGGAGTGCTAAATCCAATCAAGAACTCTCCAAGAATTCCTTGCAACCAGATGCATTGAGTAGTTGCATTCACTGCTACCCGATACGCTGCCTCTATTGAAGAGAGTGCAATTAGACTTCTATTTTTGTTATATTGTCATATAGGACCTCCTCCAGTCATGAATACAAACCCAGAATTGGACCTCCAGTCTCTGCTATCTCCATCCCAATATGAGTCAGAAAATGTAACTAGATCCAATGAGGAATTGGCAGCATAGTGGATCCCATGTGTCTTGGTGCCTTGCACAAAGTATAAGATTCCTTGTGCAGAAATCCAATGGAGCTCATGTGGTTGATCCATATACCTTGAAACATGACTTACTACATATGCCAAATCTGGTCGGGAGTGAGTCAAGGACAATAGGCTTCCAACTAGTTTCATGTAGAGAGTGTTGTTCACCAAGGGTGTAGAATCCCATTCTTCTAGCCTGACTTCTGAAAGGAAAGGAGTATTTTCATACTTACATTATACCATATTGAAACTTTTGAATAGATCAGAAGAATAATTATATTGACATATAGTGATTCCATTGGGTGACTGAGTGATCTCAAGCCTCCAAAACTTCCTGAGAATCCCCAAGTCTGTCATGGAGAAAGATTGATGGAAAGCTATCCTTAGTGATGAAATTTTGTCAGCAAAACTTCCTGTCATTATTAAATCATCAAAATAGAATATTATAATCAAAATATTTCCATTGATGTGCTTTAGATACAGATTTGGATCAGATTTGAACCAGTGGAAATCTTGTGTTAGAAGGAAATGGTCCATTTTTTCATACCAATCTCTAGGAGCTTGATTGAGTCCATACAATGATTTACTTAGCTCGCACACAAGTGATGGATTTGAAGCATAGACTTCAAGTTTCTTCATATAAATATCCTACTCATATCACAATGAATAAAAGAAAACTTTGCATCCATGTGATGAAATTCCCAACACTTTGTTGCTGCAACTGACAAAACTTGTCAAATAGAATCTATTTTTCCATTAGTGAAAAGGTCTCATTATAGTCCAGACATTTGGAATTTTGAAAATCCATTGGCCACCAACCTTTCTTTGTGCTTGAATGCATCATAATCAACAACCATCTTAGTCTTGTAGATCCATTTGCATCTTACTAGCTTTCTGCACGGTGGAAGCTTGACTAGCTCCCAAGTTCCATTCTCCTACAAGACTTTAAATTTAAGGATTGAATCAATATATAGAGGCAGCTATCATCAAATAGAAATGGGTTGTTCAAAATAGAAGATAAGTGTTGACTCAGACCCAGTTGACAAGGGTTCCCATCGTTGTCGACACCAACCTACCGCGATCTCCCTAAGCACCGGCCCAAATAGGTTTTACCCTGTCCAGCAACACCTGCAAATGTAGATGAGGTCTCACTCGAGGCGATCAAGGGAGAGTGGATGGAACCATGTTTCCGCCAAATGAAGGAGGATAATTGTGGTGACAATTACTTGCTTACTTAACTTATTGCAACATTATAGACATATCTATGCATTCAGTTTTAATAGCATTCATATTCATAGCATCATTCAATAGAAATCATAGCAACATGCATCAACGGTACATAGGGAATTTCACCAAATAGTTTCGTCATGTCATATTACTTCAGAGAAAAACCCTGATAAATCATCTCTGCAAAACTAGATCTCAACAATATCTCTTGATCTCACATACAGACCCAAAGATGCGTATAACAACATCCACAAATTGTATTTAGATCTAATCCTCTCTCCCTCTCTCCCCTTAACACTTACAACTTATAACTATATATAGACTTCCGCCTTTACAATGCGTGTCCACTTACTAACAACTTCCTAACCAATAGTTGGACAACTGACCCAAAATCTAACTCACGCGGTCCAAATGACCCAAAAACCCACCTACTACAGTACAATTAGCCCAAAATTACATATCATATGATCCAATGACCAAAAACCCACATTCTGCACTACAATGAACTCAAAAATACATAAAATAATCTAGCCTTCTGTCTTCCGCGACCTCTTCTGATGTGTCGCAGAATCGACAATGTTGCGATTCTTCCTTACCAAACCACCTACCAATAGGCCCCCAACACAATCTTGTGGCTCGTCCCCAAGCCACATCAACTAGACATGGTGTACTTTGTGGTTTTAACTTTTAAATCGTCATACAGATTCTTGACTATCGTAACCATCTCCTTTGCTATCGTAGCTGCCTCCTGACTGTCGATGACGTTCTGGGGTGATGGGTGCTCGATCAGCTTCGCAACCACTTGTTGACGATGTCCTTGCACTTCTTGGAGAACATCACCGACATTTATCATGAACTGGACACCAACATCCTGGAACTGCTCCAGCTGCATGGCACACTTCTTCTATCACTCATCTGCCTTGGTGACGCTCTACTGCAGATCTTTCAGATCCACAGACTTGGAAACCTGCTCCATCGGTGGCATCACACACATTGTCACTTTGAGTGTCACCAACTGTCCCTCCGCCTTCTGTCTAACCTTCATCAGCTGTTCAACTTGTTCATATTGAACGATCCAGCCCCAAAGCTGCACTATGTTGGCTGTAAGCTTCATTGCTGCTGTTTCCAGCTCCGCCAGTTGTGACGCTGTCTCCTCAATTGCGCGTTTGCAGTCGTCCACTTCTGCTTGTGTTGTACCGGGATTCCCTTGAGCTTTTAGCTCCTGGTTCTCGTGCCATAGATGGACAATAAAAACCCCCATTTTCTACACCTGATGAAGCATATCCACCTCTTCAGTGGGCTCCAGCACATGCTGAAAAGATTTCGTAATGGCTCGGTCGACCCACAGACTGTCATCCCACATACTAGCCTTTTCTGCGATGAGGCGGTCCTACTCTTGCTTCAATTCTGTAATATCGCAAGCTTTCTCGGCTCGTTCCTTCTGGATATATTCCTCAAGTTCATCCACTGCCTACCATGCTACAGTGGCTCGTCCCGTCAACTCTGCAATGTCTTCTTGTGCAGCTGCCTCGCGCTCCTGCAACGTTGTGCACTTAATACTGATCTCGTGCATTCTGTCAGTCATTTCCCGGCTAGCCATCGTCTACATAGTTTCCCATCCTTGCACTAGCAATGCATTAACATTGATGGACACTTTATTCAACTACTGCAGCAAGGTGTTTACAGTGTCATCTTCAGTCACAATCTCAGTCGGGGGAATCTCCACATTTTTTACCAGCGGCTCGGTGCTAATTGTGCTAACTTGCGGTGCGACTGCTTCTTCAGGTTCCCTACATGAAACCATGTCACACAATGATTACATACAAGCAGTGAGTGCATGGAATCCTTCGTCGGTCTCCCTTGTCATCTTCTAGGCTGCTGCGGTGGATACATCAGTGATTGCTTTGATAAATCGGCCCAACTGCGCTTCCATTGACAAGGGAAGCCCACTGATTGTTGCAGGGTACCGGTGCCCTTTCATTCTGTTTTCTTCTAGGGCGTGATCACTAACGTCCTCTGTCGGTGTCTTGATGGATTCTCGGTCTGAGTCATGATGACTGTGCTAGTCCTGCGCCGATACAGGATCATCTGGACCTTGCACTGGTTCCCCATCCTCAATCTCGGCCAACCCCATAGGTTCACGCTATTCCACTGGCCATTCGTTCACAATAGCCTCCAAGTCTACCGTTGTTACCTTATACGATGTCAGCAACCATTGTCTATCTAGGTTGTGGCGAGCATGGACATAAATTGAATGCGATCGAATTGCAAATCCCATGATTGGCTTAAATTGCACTGCAATTTCTTCAGACAAATGGGGCACCCTCGTCACAGCCACACAGAGCATCTCTCAGTATAACCAAAATAGCAATGTACATTCCTTGTTCTGTTCTTGTTCTCGGACAAACCACAGGTTCTGATACTGCACGCTGCGATGCTCTTTTGTAGCATCAACCTCCATACCCTGGTACACATCGGGCTCCTTCCAATCCATAAGTGCACTCAGCAACAACAACCAACTATATGTGAACGAGCCCTTACTAGCTTGTACCGCCGCAGCATCCTCCGCCAACTGATTCAACAAAAACAGTGACCAGTTCATCTGCACCCTAGATGCACATTGTTTAGCACATGCCACAATGCCCGAATTACATTGATTGGGTCGACCACCTCGTGCCACTTTACAAGAAAGTATCTTGGTGCTAGAAAGCACTGCCTTATCATTGATGTTGCTAGTGTGGTAGCCCTGGCCATCCTTCTCCAAATTGTACTGCTTAACTAACTATGCGGCCAACATTTTGTCATTCTCCTTTCCTTGGAAATACTGCAATAGGTGGACCCCATCCTTGGGCAACCCGGTGATCTCTACGATCAAGTGCACTGTAACGGGAATTCCTTCGTCCAACCATAGTGTACCACCGTGAAAGAATTCCATTAGCTGCTTCACACATGCATTGACCTCTGGCAACCATCCAAAATGGGGCATATTAATAAGGCCTAGTAGACCTACTTGTTGCAAGCCCCGCGCCCAATCACGCATAAATGGATTACCGTTCAATTTCAATCATGGATCATAGGGGGTCGACGTGATCTCCTTATATGCCACCATGTCATGGTCGTCATATCTCAGATGCATCAATGCTGGCGCAATATCAATAGAGAACTCCATCCCAGCAGGGAGTGCTGGCATCCTCATTGGGTACTTCTGGTTACGCTGCACCTTCCAGGAAGGTGCCCCGGATCGACTGGGAGCGACATACCCTAGGATATCAATGGCCGAGATTCCTTCCCATGAGGTGAACTCATCAACCCAACAGCTAGATGGCCCCACTTCCCCTTGTGCTTCCCCTGCCACAGCAGTGGAGGATCGAAGCTAACACTTGCTCTATGAGGATTTAGACAGCTGACCCCCCCAATGTTTCTTAGCAATTAACGACTCTCCCATAGGCATTTTCGCAATCTCAGCCTCAAGATTGACATCTCTTGCAGACTTGAATTCTTCTTCAATAGAAATCCCGGTGAAAGGAGACTCGGCTTCACTGCTAATCTCAACTATTTCTAGCTCTCGTGGCATATCGTACCCGACTTTGCAACTGATGGCTTCATTAGCATAATTGAAAGACCCACTGATCACTCCACACTCGATAAGTTCAACTGAACCTTTCCCAACTCACAACTACACGCACTAGGAAACAACGAGAATCTACATCTCTTCATAAGCAATTAACAATTGAATTCTTGGTGCCTTCCAACCAACTTCAACCCATTCTTATAGGGTCCAACTAAATCTTGCATTAACTCAACCGAAATCCCGTATTAATGATGCAAATCCACCGTCAATCCTGTCAACTGATCGGCCAGATCCGCCATTAATTCCCATCATTTGAACAAGCATCATTAATTACCTGTTTTATCTTTTGGCATTTATTGCTGATTTGACCCAGTCGTGACCCTGCCACTTGTCGTGGACCGCTCCTAACTTGCTGCACAAGCCTCCCTACCTGCACATTCTCATCTTAGTCAGTGCACCATCGTACCACCGATCACTCTACACCTTTTTTTTTCCCGATGCGACTCAGGCATCGCGCTTTTCCAAGCTAGACTGATAGGGCTTCAACCTACTACCATTAATAAACTTTGGTAGCATCGCTCCATCCAATTGCTACAACTGGACCGTTCCTCCTGACGTAATGCTAATGATGTGATACGGACCAAGCCAATGCATATGCAATTTTCCTGGATGTTTCATAAACTTGTTGTCGTACAACAACACCAATTTGCCCTACTGAAACTGCTTGTTTTTTATATTGCGATCATGCCAAGCTTTATGACGATCCTTCTTCACCACCTGGTGGAATCCTGTGATGAAGCGATCTTCCTCTAGTTGTACTAACTACGCTAAACGTTCCTCCAATGCTGTTGCATCATCCATTCCTGTCGTTTTTGCTATGCATAGAATCAGAACAATGTATTCCATTGGCATAATTGCTTCTTGTCCATACACCAGCTTAAATGGTGTCTAACCTGTCAACCTTTTACATGTGGTGCGATAGGCCCACAATACTATTGGGATTTTTAGATCCCAATCATCACAGTTTGTGTTGCACACCTTTGTCAGCATGTGATCCAAGATCTTATTGAAAGATTCCACCATGTCGTTGGCCTACGGATGATACAGCGTACTCTTCTTATGTTGTATCTGTAATTCCTCTGTCAATGTGCTGATGGTGTGATTGAGAAAGTGGATGCCTTGATCACTCAGTAATATCTTGGGGCAACCAAAGCGAGTGACAATATTGTCTAACAAAAACCACACAGCCGTGGCTGCAGAACAATCAACGACTGGTGCGGCTTCCTCCCATCTTGTCAAGTAATATGTCATTGTGATGATATATCTGGCACCAGTGTGCTTTCCTAGTGGATTGATTGGTCCCACAAAATCCACTACCCATTTGTCAAACGGTTGTAGCGTTAACTGAGGCATCATCGGCATCTCATCCCTCCTAGATGGATTCCGAGTTCTTTGAAAAACATTGCAGAACCGTGCATAGCCTGTTGCATCACTATGCAGCTTGGGCCACCAAAGCCCCACATGAAGCACCTTCCTGGAAGTCGCCCGACCATCATAGTGCCCTCCAGCCACTCCTCTGTGTGCCTCTGACAAGATCTGCACTTGCTCATGTGGCAAGACACACTGCCGCAATATCTCGCCTGTACCCATCTTGTATAACTCTCCTACGATGAGTTGGAAGTCAGTAGCTTTAACCACCAACTGCTTCTTTTGACTAGCAGTGAACTCTTCTGGTGCGGTACCTATTGCCAAAAACTGAATAATGTCTTCAAAATAGCCATCGGCTACTTCAACCCTAAATAGTTGCGCATCAGGAAACCCATCTTCAATATTGGTTGGCTCCTCTCCTGTATCAATCCGCGATAGATTATCAGGGCCATAATTCAACTGCCCTGGCTTCACAATTACTTCAAAGTCAAACTCTTGAAAAAGAACTAACCATAGACATATCTCCCCCCCCCCCAACACAGGCTTATTGACTAGGTATTTCAAGGCAGAGTGGTCTATGAACATCTTAAAATGTCTGCCCAATAAGTAGTGTCGAAACTTCTGCAGCACATAGACCATCGCCAATCCTTCCCTTTCAGTAGTGGTGTAGTTTCTTTCAGCAGATGACAGCTTTCGACTGGCGAAAGCAATAGGGCGATCAAGATCCCCTTCTCCTAGTTGCGCTAGCACTACACTAAGTGCAATTGACAATGCATCAACATGGACATGGAATTCCTTACTCCAGTCCAGGAATACTAGTATCGGTGCCGAAGCCATCTTAGCCTTCAGCTGTTCAAAACTATCCTGACATTTAGTGCTCCATTGAAACACTGCATCTTTCTTTAATAGCTTCTCCATAGGGGCAGTGATCACTACATATCCCCTGATGAACTTCCGATAATACCTAATATGCCCCAACGTCACCCTCAACTGTTTAACAGTGGCCACCAGTGTCAAACTCGAAATGAGCACAATTTTTGCTGGATCAACTAACAACCCTTGTTTACACATGATGTGAACCGGTAATATCCCAAACGGTGCACAAAAAATGCACTTCTTCAAATTCAGCGATATCTGGTGTTGGTGACAGCGTTCCAACGTCAACCGCAGATTGGCCAGATGATCGCGGATAAAACCATAAACTGTCCAATCATCCATGTATACCTGCAAGAACTTCTGGATGAAATCCTTGAAGGCAGCAACAACAACCCGCGAAAATATCACAGGGGCATTCTTCAACCCAAACGGCATCACGGTATGCTGAAAACATCCCCATTCTATCACGAAAGTCATCTTGTGGCAGTCTTCTTTTGCAATACGGATCTGATGATAGCTTGAGAACCCATCCATGAAAGAATACATCTCCTGGCCACCTACTCCCTCAAGTACTTCATCAATAAACGGGGTCGGAGAGGGATCATGCAAGCAGGCATCATTCAATTTCCGCACATCAACACAGATGCATACTTCACCAGTCTTCTTGTCATGTACTACCATAGGACTGATCCAGTCTGACTCTTCAACCGGTTCGATGATACCGGCATCCAACATGCGATCAAGTTCTACCTTGACCTTCTCCTTATGTCGCGGATTGAGCCGATAAGCTTGCCTCCTGATCAGTTTAGCATCTGGTTTCAAGGGAATCTTCATCTCGCCTAGATCACCTAGAATACCCTTCATTTCAAAGAAATTTGTAGGGAAAAGGTATTGGGACTCATGCAACAACTCAGTGACTTTTCCCATCATCTCATCAACCCAATAATCGCCAACATTCGCGAACTTGGGAGTGGCCTTTGTCCCAATATTGATCTTGCGAAGTTTCAAGGGCTGACTGAATGGATCACTTGGTGCACTAGGTGGAACCACATCGCAACTTCCTTCAGACTCCGGAATATTGGCATTCCACGGATCATCACTGTCTTTGAGCCCATCAGTGATATTATAACATTCCATTATGGATTGCATCTAGCCTTGCTTGTGTGGATTTGCCGGGTATGCCATAGGAACAACCTTGAGAACCACATCACGGATGATCTGCAGAGCATTATGGACATCTGGGTTGGGATCAACAAAACTGAACGTATGAGAAAAACGTATGGTCAACTCCAACCAAGTAGTGATTTATCCCCATAACTCACCTGCAGTATACCATGACCGCAGCATTTCATCTAGGGTATGGATAAATGCATGGACCCACTCATCTCTTGGTTGCGATGCCCATAATGTCTGACACTCCAGCAAATCGCCTCTAGGTTCATTTCGACCATCGTATTTCCCTGGGTGGTAGACCTCAGTATCGCTGAAGCGTACCATCATCAATCTTCTGCATTTCAACCATTCATCAATTGATGCCTTGTGTGTCTCCCATCAACATGCTGGAGCAACCTTCAGTGCTTTGTTTAATGCCAGCAATCGCTATGGTTCTAAAACTCCTTCCTCAAACTTTGCCAGAAAGTCAGACAAACCAGGAAACACTTCATATACTCGTAATGTAACTATTTCAGTGGCGACGTGGCATAGCGGTTGTGTGATTAGCCCACACTTACGAAACGACACCTCATGCAAGTGGTTCTACCAGTGTTCTAGCATGTCATTAGAGTCGAAAGACACAGAGCTGTCACCGCACCATCCCAGCTCACCATTGGTAGTTGGATGAATATAGTCTTTGGAAATGTTAAATGCATGGTCCCATCCACTGGGATCATCATCCTTCACTGGCTCAATGTATCTGCAACCTTCAGCCGAATCCAACGTGGCTATGACTCTGAGATCGCAGTTTTCAAAAGTCATCATTCGCCGCTTGAAGCTGATTACTGCTCCACTATTGTTAGCCCATCCAATCCCTATCAACGAGGGATACGAACTCCATCCTTCAACCACTTTGATGACGTCGAAGTCGTGGTAGGTCTACATGCCCTCAATATCCACCACCAATTGTGGGACTCTCCCAATCGGTGTCACTTTAGCATGATTAGCTAACCGGAGCTGTATAGGAGACCAGCTCAATGGGGGGCTCCCCATTTTCTGCCATGCCTGCTTGGTTAAAATGTTGACATCCGAACCAAGATCCAAAATAACTAATTTAACATCATAATCCCCAATTTAGATATTCATGCGCATTTCCTTACCTGTCTTCCACCGTTGTAAGGAGTTTACCGCAGACTCCTGTCATCCCCTAGCTAGATGCTGCAACAACCCTTCAATCTTAGCAAGGGCTGCAGGATATTTCACCAACAATAAACAACTCTCAAGAAACTTCTGCAAGGTTCCAGACTGCGTGGATGGACCTGCCTCTGAAGTTGCATCAAAAACAAGGGGCATGTCGCAGATGATAGCTCTACCACGATCCTGGTCCAACGCACAACGTGCCTAAAAAAATGTATCGCGCTCTGACTCAACATCAAATGACACCTTCCTCTGCCCAGCGTTTCGAATGTCCCCTCCTATTGCTGCACCTCCCCACGTAATAACTGTGACAGCTCCATCTTGTGGTCTCACTTCTGCAGAAATCATCGCAACGTTTGCACCCTTATTCTGGTTTGGTGCAGGATTCCCTTGCTGGTTCACATTTTGATTAGAATTCTGAATTGGTCGCTGGTTTTGGTTCTACACCAGTTGCTGCACCTAATTCTATATGGGTTGTTGAGCCTGATTCTGCAACTGCGGAACATTCCCTGCCTGCCATCGTGCGATCAACTGTGGGCAGTTCTCCACTGTATGGTCTGTAACAAAGCAAAATGTACACTGCGACTGCAATAGTGGGAAATCACATTGATAGTGTCCCCATACTGCACAATGATAGTACTGAACTGGCTGTGACCTCCTCGTCCTCCTCCACAACCAAATCCTCCACCTTGTCCACCCCTGAATCCTCCATGGAATCCACCTTGTTTATTAGTACTGCGGTTGGTTGTACTGTTGCTGCATCGGAGCTGGTTGCATGCCTTGCCCTTCTTGCGCATATTGTGGTTGTTGAACATACTATGGCGGTTGTGGATCCATTTGCATCGGGGCATATTGCAGCACAAACTGCTGCTGTGGTACAAACTGTACCTACGGTTGAGGTAGCGGCTGGGCTACCTATGGCTGCAATTGCAGTTGTTGTACGACACGCTGGTCATCCTTTACGTAGAATGTGTCATACGTTCTCTCGTGGAGCAACCCATATGCCTGGCAATCTTTGTCATCATGTCCCATCGATTTACAGAAAGTGCAATATAGATTCATCAGCTTGGTGACCATTTTCTACATATATGGACATTCTTTATGACGGTGCCCATATACCTGACAAATGCGACACCACAGCATGCCACCCCCATTCAATGGATTTGGCGCTCCTGAAACCAAATAGTTGTGAAAGTTGGGGAAATTGTCCTTCGTATGCTTTTCCCCTCGACATCGTGTGCACCATACTTCTCCGCGCTGCTCCTTGCCCTTTTCAAATCTTGCAGTTGTATGGTCAAGTTGGCTAGCTGTGTCTATATCTGTGACATCCCAACTGTGTTTTCTCCAATTGGTGATGCCTCCAATCACATTGCAATCTCTAGAGCTTCACTGGGTGTCATGATGTTTTGTTGCATCAATGGTATCCGAATGTGCGGTAGTAGTGTCGTGATGAACCACTCTTTATGTTGGATAGAACACATATCAAATCTAACCCTTTTCATCAGCGTTTTGAGCCGTTGGTCGAAATTCCACATCGTCTCGTTGGGACACTGCTTAGTTTCTTTCAATTCTGTGATATATTGGGCCTCAGACTCAAGCTTCCTGAATTCTGCAATCAACCTATCCCTGATCTCATCCAATGACTTTGTCGGAGCTCCTATAGGGACTAGAACAAACTTCATAAACCAATCTAAGGCACGACCTCGCAGGGTCATCGCCAGCTGCCCTTTTTTGGCATCATCATCAGTGATCTGTTTTATGGTCCAGACCTCTTCACACAAAAACCAATACTATTATGGGTTATCTGTCCCATCCCCACAGAACAATGGTAACTTAGCATCATCGCCCGCCATCCTAGGTTGCCTTCCTACAGGTACTGAACTACTAGCGATCAAGTTTTGTTGACCTGGTGGGGTCAAAGCTGTGTTTCTCACTCGTTGACAGATAGTGAACGGAGGTGTGGGTATGTTGCTGCTGGGGTTAGGTCCTACCTCTATCCTAGGCGTAGCCTGTGTGTCCTTGTCTGGACTTTGAGGTCGCTTCATCCCATATGGTGTTCCTTTGCGAACTCGCGGTTCGATCACAGTAGGACCTTCTCCTATCCTCTGCCTCTTTTCCTGTCGAAACCTCGCTCCTCCTCTTGTAAGACCACCCTCTTCTTCGGCTTCACTCACAGTCCCGTCGTGACCTGCACCCATCTACCCTTCATTATTCCATGCAACCCCTCCGCTGTCGCGATACCCATGGCCTCCACCCACCAGGTTGCTTACTGACCCAGATGCATCTTCAATATACCCTTCTCGCAAATAAGCATCTTAATGGACAGTTGAAGTGACAGCAGAAACCTTCCCCTGGGTTCGTGGAATAAATAACTTTAAGCTTCACTATAGGACTTATGCATATCAACCATGAATTCAGTGATATATCCTTCCAATATGCTATCAACACACACTTCGACATCCCGCGATGCTTTATTTTTGACTTCCTATAATTCTTGAATCAGCTCTGGAGTCCAAGTCGTCAGCTCACCGCCTTGATGGTTCCTTTTCTGAAATGTCAACTTCACCAACCACTCGAACAAAAGGATCGAGAATTCATAGAAGAACCATTCGTGCGGACTGTCGTGAATATATCTTCCCACTTACTAATCTACCGTCAGTCAAGTGTTTCGGCTTTCTTCTTCAGCAAACTCCTGCAACTTCTGATCAAACCATCTCTGTATTTCCGGTTTCGTCGGATTGCACAACATGTCCTCCTTTCACTTCACACACTGTCCCGACAACGAAACCATTTGTTGACTCAAACCCACTCGACAGGGGTTCCTATCGCTGTCGACACCAACCTACAACGATCTCCCTGAGCACCGGCCCAGACAGGTTTTACCCTATCTAGCAACACCTACAGATGCAGATGAGGTCTCACCCGAGGTGATCAAGGGAGAGTGGATGGAACCATGTTTTCGCCAAATGAAAGAGGTAATTGCGGCGAAAATTACTTGCTTACTTAACTTATTGCAACATTCTAGATAGATCTATGCATTTAGTTTTAACAGCATTCATATTCATAGCATCATTCAACAGAAGCATTCATCGCAACAAGTATAACACTAAAGTATCAATTGCAGCAAGAAATCATAGCAACATGCATCAAAGGTACATAGGGAATTTCACCAAACAATTCCGTCATGTCATATTACTTCAACAAAAACCCTGATACATCATCTCTGCAAACCAGATCTCAACAATATCTCTTGATCTCACATACAGACCCAAAGATGCGCATAACAACATCCACAAATTGTATTTATATCTAATCATCTCTCCCTCTCTCCCCTTAACACTTACAACTTATGACTATATATAGAATTCTGCCTTTACAATGCTTGTCCACTTACTAACAACTTCCTAACCATTAGTTGGACATTTGACCCAAAATCTAACCGACGCGGTCCAAATGACCCAAAAACCCGCATATTGTTGTACAATTAGCCCAAAATTACATATCATATGGTCCAATGACCCAAAAACCTGCATTCTACGGTACAATGAACTAAAAAATACATAAAATAATCTAGCCTTCTATCTTCCGCGAACTCTTCTAACGTGTCACAGCATCGGCAATGCTGCGATTCTTCCTTACCAAACTGCCTGCCAACAATAAGTAGCAGCTATCTTAAAACCCTTGGATCGATTGAATTAAGATATCGAGGAAGCTATCTTAAAACCCTTGTCTCTCCATTTAAAGCGAAGACATACCTAGAATGAGCATCTTCATGATCAAACCAAGAAATCAATGATAGATGACCAACACTCCTCATTCCTTTCTATGGATGAGGAGTTACACTCCTTGTAGGAGAATGCAACTTGGGATCTAGTCAAGTTTCCACCGGGCAAAAATGTAGTAAGATGCAAATGGATCTACAAGACTAAGATGGTTGTTAATTCTGATGCAGTTGAGCCCCAATAAATTTTGGTTACCAAGGGATTTTCACATGTCCAAGTTATGGACTATAATGAGATATTTTACCCAATGGAAAAAATGGATTCTCTTTGACTAGTTTTGTCAGTTGCAGCAGCAAAGTGTTGGGCAGTTCATCACATGGATGTGAAGTTTTCTTTTATGCGTGGTGGTATCAAGGAGGATATTTATATGGATAAACATGAAGGATATGTTGCAGATCCATCACTTGTGTGGGAGCTAAGGAAATCATTGTATGGACTCAAGCAAGCTCCCAGAGCTTGGTATGCAAAAATGGACCATTTCCTCCTAACACAAGATTTCCACTGGTGCAAATATGATCCAAATGTGTATCTAAATCACAAAATGGTAAGATTGTGATTATATTATTATATGCTGATTATTTAATAATGACAATAAGTGCCATTGATGAAATTTCATCGCTAAGAACAACTTTCCATCAAGCTTTCTCCATGACAGACTTGGGGATTCTCAGGCAGTTTTTGGGGCTTGAGATCACTCAGTCACCCAATGGAATCACTATATGTCAGTATCAATATGCTTCTGATATGTTAAAAAGGTTCAATATGGTATAATTTAAGGCTGAAACGACTCCTTTCCTTTCAAGAGTTAGGCTAGAAGAAGGGAATTCTACACCCTTGGTGAACAACACTCTCTACAGGTAAATAGTTGGAAGCCTGTTGTAATTGACTCACTCGTGACCATATTTTCCATATGCAGTAAGTCATGTTGAAGTTTATATGGATCATTCACATTAGCTCCATTGGATGGCTGCAAAAAGAATATTTTACTTTGTGTAGGGAACCAAGACACAAGGGATCCACTATGTTGCCAATTCCTCATTGGATCTAGTCGCATTTTCCAACTCATATTGGGATGGAGATAGAACAGACTGGAATTCCACTTCCGGGTTTGTATTCATCATTGGAGGAGGTCCTATATGATTATCTAGCAAAAATCAAAGTGCAATTGTGCTCTCTTCAAGAGAGGTAGAGTACCGGGGAGCAGTGAATGTAGCTACTCAATGCATCTGGTTGCAAGGAATTCTTGGAGAGTTTCGGATCAAGAATTTACCACTCCCACTATTATTTGAGTTGATAATCATAGTGCTATAAGGATATCCTCATATCCAATACTCAGGCAATGATCCAATCACATCGAAGTGCACATGCACTACATCTGGAGTCTAGTGCATGAGAGAATGAATGTTTTGCAGTATTGCCCCACTGTTGAGCAAACTACTGACATTTTCACTAAATCCTTCAAAGAGAATACTTTCGGCCATATTAAATTTCTGCTTGGATTTTCTGAACATGAGTTGAAGGCTTCTTGAAGATCAGGTTTCAATTTTTTTTCTTGTCCATTCTGAGGGAGGGTTTTGTCCCATGAGGTTTTCCTTGTTTCCTTGGTTTTTGGACAATGATATGTAAAGCATGACCAAGCCTTTGTTTTTGAGCTCTAAATTTTTTGATATTATTTTCAGTTATAATCAGGTTTAAGGGATGATTTTAGATCATTAAAACACATAGTCATACTTAATATATAACTATTATTCATTTTTATTACTTTCCTAGGTAGTTTTACTATGTTTTGGCCACTTATTTTCCTTCCTCGGTCCACCACATGCCATCCATATCCACTTGAGCACATCCATGGTCATCCTTCTGGATTTACCGGCTATCTAGAATGGAAAGGATGGATATCCTTATTTTGCAATTCTTTCACTTCATTTTCCTACCTTTGGATGGGTAAGACTAAAGCTAGATGCTCTAGTGCTTTTGACAGCTGCTAGGTTTTTTGGCCAGCACACCTTGCCCTTTTTTTTACTCAAAAAGATATCATATATTTCCATTTTCAATATACTTCACATTCCAAAATATTTGTATCCAATTCGTGAGCATATTGAGTGAGTTGGAGAGAGATGTTTCTACCTTGGGGGTTTTAGCTAGTTTAGTACGCCTACTTTTTGTGACTAATTCGAATTCATCCAAATTTATTCGATTTTCTAATGTAACTCTATATAATTTTAGCCAATTTATGGTACATGGTTGGATAATGTGCATTTATTCTATACAGTTTAATATTGTGCAAACTTCTGAGTAAGATTTTCAGTATTCTTGACAATTCTAGACTAGCAATTTGTGTGAGACGAGTTATTCAATCTTATGATCAGCCTGTGATCTTATTTCACAATTCGATTGCATATTCGGGAAGCCATACAAGTGATAAAGTATATATCACTTGTAAATGTTTAATTCATAGTACTTCAAAGGGCTCTGTGTATCCTCCTTACTTGCACTTTTGGGTGTCCCTGCAAAGGAGAAACATAGATCCCTCGCGTAAAGAGTTGGATTCATTTCAGTTAATATAATTGTTTGGTTGAAAAAATATTTTTTGATTAACCATAATTCAGAGAAGAACTAATCCAAAAGTTCAAACAATCTACCGAAATTTTGCATCACCTTTCAAGAAAATGAAGAACTTCAGTTGATTAGGAAACATATTCAAACATTTGGAAAAAAAATTATGCATTTTTAAAACCAAAATCGAAAAGAATAAGTTAAGTAATTTGCAACAATAAAATGTCACTTTTTCGGAAAATTTCTTTTCAAATTCGTAGAACTGATTCTATTTTGCAACTTGCATGTTTGAAATACCTATAAAGAACCTGTAACTCTTCACTAGTTTAGAGAATTCATAGAATTGAAGGGTAGAGTAGTGAGAATTTGTGCATTGTTTGATTCTATAGTTCGAGTCTACACACCATGAGTTTCATTGCCAATATTGAAACTAAGCAAAGTACCTTTAAAATTGGCGTTTAATCTAAAACTTACCAAGATTTGATTTTCATGTCTCCAACAAGGTTAGACTATGGCCCCGGATTAGGATTGGAGAGTTAACATTCCTGGGCTAGAATATTTTGAGACTAGCATTGATTATTCAGTGTTTAAATTCATCAGCAGCAAAAAATGCTTATAGGGAAAATGCATCTAAAACATGCGTCAAGCATTAGGTCAATATGGATAAGTAAGTGTGGTACCCCCCTCTCTTACTTGTTCAAATCAAATAGTGAAATGTCTTTACCGCCAATTGCTCAATAAAAGACCATTTTAACCCTACCAGTCAACAAACCTAGTAAAATGGCTCATAAATCCAAAGATAAATTCCCCAAAACCATATGTTACAAAAATGAACATATATATACAACCATTATGCTGACATTTTGACATAGTTTTCACAACTTCTGGTCTAAATACCACCATTTGTGAAACTCTATCCCTGCCCATTGTAGACCAAGACCCATGACGCCTTTGGGATTTAGACTTGGCCAGGATGGTCTATCCACACACCATCTATTTTCCTGAGTTTATAACCTAGTACTATAGTAAATATGCCCCCAATAAAATAACTATCCTATCATCATATTATTCCAAAACCCCATGCACGCTAGATTTAATACCCTTCAAAAGATGTTATCTATTCCATATTTCTTATCCATATAACCCCTAAACAAGCAAATCATGACCACCTCTTACCAAACATTGCAGCCTTTTGATAGGAACCAATTTTTATCCCAACACTTGGAGAAGGGAATTTCAATCCCTATCTCCCCTAGTCCATAAGACATGGTATATTTTTCCAAGATATCCAAGACATCCATCTCCTTGATATTGTTTATTTTACAACTTTCATATATGATAATTATCTCCCTTATGAATTTTATGCAACATAATCTTCATAAAATAATTATACATTGAAAGATTCTAACCATATGTTACGCCTTAAATGTTTTATATAAAAGATGAATGATTGATAAAAAATGAATGAATACAATACAATACATGGACCTTTAAATAGGTCTCATCATGCCTTTTCAAATGTAAAAGGCATGTCCTTTTATTCTTTATTTATATGCTTAATTAATTAATTATTATGTCATTGCCTCTCCCATGGTTTCATAAAAACATGGTATTTTCCCATGCTATTGGCCCATGGTATTTTATCTCTTTATCTTTTCATTTTAATATTTAATGTATTATTATATCATTGCTTCTCAGTGGTTTCATAAAACCATGGTATTTTAATTCTTTATCTTTTTCATTTTAATGTTTAACTTATTTTCTCTTATTTATATTATTTGTAATTTATTTATTTGTGCATACCCTCAACTATCCTTTAATTATGATTTATGTACGTAAAAATATCTAGAAACTTAGTCTTCATATCCCAAGAAGGATTTCCATGAGATTGCTTCACATGCATGTCCATCCATGCCAAAAGATATCTAGGGTGTGTGCACCCACACTAGAGTAGACTTGACCATTCAAAAAGGGGTAGTTAATCCCTAAGAATGCGAAAGTCAAATACATGGTATTATGACAAGGAATACTAGATCCAGGTAGG